>JABASD010003745.1:0-18393 GCA_019776165.1 Pogonognathellus flavescens | reverse complement strand
TTTTCTATTCTTTCATTTAAAATAATGTGTTTGTTGGGGCCCCGCAAAAGTATTCGCCTAGGGCCCCGCAAAACGTAAGGCCGGCCCTGGGTGCTATGGGTGCTCAAGCACCCCCCAGATTATGGTAATATGCACTAGATATTTTTGGAATTTTCATAAAAACTAGCAAAAAGTATAAAATTTGGCTCCAAATGAACAAAAACAAATTTAATGTGTTTCTCGTTCATTTCAGTCAAAAATTTGCCAAATTCCATGACTAGCACCCCCCAATTTTCCATCCTGGGTACGTACCTGCAAACAATCCTAATTCAAAGCAATTGGAATAATACTCCATAAAATCCGGAAACTAAATTACTATGGGTTTCTTGGGTACAGTCTTCTAAAAGCCTGAAAATAATTCAAATCTCTTTTTGTAATAGACTAGTTAACATTTATTTTATGACACAATTGAAATATTGTTATCCTTAATGATCCATATAAACAAAAATAACCTGAAATAATCCGCTGTTAAATATTTCAACTGGGTTTCTCCCGACATCATTTCACGACTTTTCTCATTTAAAAACACAGCATTGAAATTATAATGCCTATAAAAAATTCCTAGGAACCAAAAGCATATTTCTTCTTCTCTATCCTTAGAGAACCGTGTCGTATGCCAAAAAATGTTTACACGGTGATGTCCAGGTGAAGTATCCGATATGGGGGGAATATTTTTTGATGTTCTGCAATGCATCGTGTGAATTTGACAAACTAAAATCCGTTCCGTTTATAGAAGGCAATAGTGGGAATTGTAAACATTCCGATGAACAATTTGGAAGGGATGACATTGTGACATTGATGACGGGGAAGTGTAACAAAAAGGATGAAAAAATGCATTCCGATACTTTGTAAGAATGGTATCTACGTCTGTCCGTCCGTTCGTATGTGGCCACGGTGACTCCAGAACCGAAGAACACAATTTAGTTCAAACTTCGCATAGGGTATCTATTATCTATATGGGTCATAATAGAGGTCTAACAAAAAATTGAATCAGTCGGTGAAATTCTTTAAATCGGAAAATATTTAGCATCGAATGCTACTTCAAAGGAACGTTCTGTTTGTCCGTCTTTGTTTCATGTAATTCGTTATCTCGACGACAAACCACCTTAATTCATTAAATATTTGTCAAACCATTTGATAACGACAATTTGCACTATTATTGACAACAACAGTTCTACAAATAGGTTGATAAATCAACAGTAACCAACTGTTATTTAACATACTTAATCGCTTCGTAATGTCGTCTCTCAAGCTGCTTTATTACATCCGTTTTAAATGGTCGATTATATTAAACTGTTTTATTTCTATCCTAACTTTATATGCAGCAAAGAAATCAATAAAGTCAAGCTAAATAGAAACAAGATAATAGTTTAAGCCACTGTTTATATACGTCTCCCAAACAAAAGTTTTTTTATTTTGCAGTTAAAAATTGAATTAATTGACTAACAATTAAGATTATTATTACTTTATAAATGTTTTAGTTGTGTAGGTTTTTGAAATTAAATACTTGATGAAATAAGCTGTATACACAAGGGGAAATTTCTTCTGTTAATAAATCACTCCTAGTAGAATAATAATAAATGTACCATACATGATTCAATTCGAACCGCTGTTAATTATTACCAACGGGTCACCACGTTTTTCATTTAGTTTTTCTTCCCATTTAAAGACAACAATAGGACAAGAATACTTATAACGTATTCATAGCAATCGAAGACATGTTTGTACTTCACCGCCCTTAGAGGACCGTATCTTATGCCGAAAGAGTACATGCTGGCAATGTCCAAGTGAAGTATCCGAGATGGGGGTAATGTTCTTCTGATGTTCAGCAAAGCTTTCTGTGAATTCATAAAACTGCAAGCGGCTCCATACAAAATAAATGTAACAACTACAAGGGCTGCGATGAACATTGACGAATTTACGGCAATATTGACGATGATGGATACATCTGCTGCTGATTGAAAACGAAGGCACCCGTAAAGGCCAAATACCATGTAGTATGTGGATGTGATGATTAGGAATGGTATGAATAAATCAAGAATGGTGTCGTTGAAACGCTTGTTCAGAATTCGAAGGCGTCGATAAATTTTCATTTTTGATTTTGTGTCCAAATCGTTACTGTTTAAAAAATATTAAATTAAGAATACAAACAAAAATGTGTCCAAATCATTTTTCTTAAATTTGTTAAAGAATTTCGTTTTATTAATTCGTTGGCTTAAGACATGATGTGATTCCGAGCATTCTTTTTTATGTTGTGTGATGTGTTCAGTTCAGACTTTTGTACCTAAATGTCAGCTAGCACCTGGCATGTTCAGTGAATAAACATCGGTGTGTGAATGTGTTTTCGTGATTCTTGTACAAAATCAAATGTCAAATAATATGGATCTTTTTTGTATCTTTTGTCATTGTACTATGTTTGCTAGGTAGCTACTGCTGCTTTTGCTAGGTAACTAGTTATCGTAATTGTAATTCACAATATTAGACAAATGAAATATTAATGAAATGGTAATGTTTGCGATCCTGATGATTGTATTATTCTATAGACCCACAATACTAATATACTAGTAATAATTTAAATTATGTGAATATGATATATGTCAATTATACCATTTCTTGTTGAGTTGAATGTGTTATATAGCTACTTTATAATTATTAACCTCATATTTGTAATACTGAGTCAGAAGTGGCTATCATATTTGTATATATGAAAGTGATTATTTTGTTCGTATCAAAATACCTTAACCTCCGTCCGTGACCTTAACAAACAACAGTCAATTTAAACTGCTTATAGCTACTTGATCTTGTATAAAATCAAATTGAAAACATTAATAAGGTCCGCTAGCGCGACCTAAAAATGGGGTCAAACAGTGACAATATTAAGACGCGGGCGATAATTTATGGGGACGTGTCGGTTTGTATCAGCGATATCAAAATAACAAGTTGTCTAAACTAAACTTGTAGAAACTGTTATGCTATTACTGTTATTGATGCATTAAAATGTACAAGAAGAAACGTTTCCGACGCGGGAAATGGCAGACGCCGTCACACGGGGCCAGCGTGGGCAAGTGTGGGAACTGTGGGGACCACGCGTGGCCGATACGTATCCCACGTCGTACTTCATTGTGGTTTAGCCTGCCATTTCCCATAAATTTCCCACAATGAATTTGAAAAATAAAACGAAAAGTTGTAACAGTTTTTGCGTTCAATTTTGCCACATGTAACCCATGAAGAAACACCGCAGTATCCCAGCTTCTGTTCTTCCTGGGATGATATGTTGTACGTTTAAATCGAATGATGGCCGAAAAAGCATTAAATAAAAAAATAATACTCTGGTTTTCTTTTAACATACCCTTCCATCTCTCATTTTCGTTCACACGTTTTCGTATGCAGTCAGGTCATGTTAATCTATTCGTGAGTTATTGAGGACAAGGACGGACAGACAGACCGACATTATAGTAGACACCATTGTTGTAATGTAGATTCCGTTGCTTAATAAAAAATGGAAACATACCAGATTTGAATGGTTGAGAGCTCACGTGAACTTCCAAAAATGTAGAAAATTATAAAAACAAATAGAAAGCATCCTTTGATCACTCCTGCAAATGTCGAAATTGTGAGAACCACAATGTATGTGAAAGCCAACCCCCATCGCACCATTGGGAATTTGAGTGTGTCTTCTAACTCATAAATCAAAAAATTGAAATGTCCACGAATGAAAAGTCCAGCTGCTGTAATAAATGATGACGCAAAAATCGAATGTAAAGGAATAAAAAATTTATGAAAAAGAAGTTCAATTCGCGTTGATTTGAAATGATCCATTTTGATATTCACTGAAAATAAATATTTTGTTGAACGTACAATAATTCGTGAACAATTATTTGTATCATTATTATATGTATGTTGGCAGTTGATAAAATTTTGATTTTATATAAATTGTATTTAATGAAAAAATTTTACATACCGTAAATTTGTTGGCTATGTGTGAAGTGATTAAACACGGCTGCGATTTCAAACTTCCTCGAGTCTATATTTAAACTTGTGATTGAAACAAGGTAGTGGAAGAGCAATATGAAATATGTGAACATGCGTTCCAGCATTTTTGTGTGTGGATTTTGTTTTTCTTGCACCACTTTAAATATTTCGTAGAATGTAAATATTATGTGGCATATAGTAATTTTTCTCAAGCTACTTTTCATCCTTTGGTCAGGGATTTCCAGTTTCCGTTCTGTTTTATTCCATCTGAATGGCACAATTCCTAAGGACGCCATAATATTAATGTAGTGGCCAAAATATTCAAAGGGATATTCGAATTTGAATGCTTTGAAACCATTTTTGAATTGAATCCACCCCATAATATATTTTCTTCCAGTGTCTAGCAATTGCAGCTTTGTTTTGCACATATATTCGTTTTTATGAATCATTCTATATTAAACACAGGTCAATACTATTCTGTATACAATGTTAAAACTTGCAGAAACGCTTTAACCATATTAGACATAATTGTTATTCTGCATGTAGGTATTTAGTAATGAGCGTGTTTGTTATTTTCCTAAGAACCTGACAAACATATTTATTTTAATGAGAATAATCGTAATTACAGACGAATAATGGCTGATTTATTATTGAACATATAGCTAGAGTGCTAAATTACATTGCAAAAAAGTAGAAGCCACGGGCAATCACAATGGCGCATCAGGTCTGCCAGATCTAGGGGCACCAACTGTGTCGCATTTTTTTATTTTTCACATACAGCACCAATGCAAACACTAATTATTCCAGAAGTAGTTTCGTTTTGTGTTAAATCGGGTGATTCAAATGCATAAAAGGATTCATAATTACTCTTTTAATCTATTGGGAAACTTAAAAGCTTTATCAATATTTTGACTTCGTTACACTTTGAATTACAATTTTAAATTGCGTTCTTTCCAATTCTTTTAAATTCCTGCTAGTCCTGTAAATTTATGCCAAATTTTTATAATTTTTGCATATATATAATATATATAAATCTTGAAATATTCCGATGAGTTATATTATGCAGTGTTCTAAATTTGCCAAATATGTTCAAATAAAATTGTCTTTAATCAATAAAATTGTAAATATTATTGGACAAGAGTTAGAAGATACGATACAGTGAACGAGGTCAATTATATCTATCAGTATCAGTATTTATTTATTGATTGTGTCTTTTCGTGTACAATCATACATACATGGTAAATTTAATGCTAACATTAAATAAAATAAAATTTTTAGCATGAATATTATAAAATCATTTTCATTCACACTATCATAATAATAGTATTTCTAGTTTTTAAATAGGTATAAGAAGCTTGGCTAGCAACCAGATTTCTTTCGTTCCTAGAGTAAATATTAAATTTTTGGGAATATCCTTTTTTACAGTATCATCCAATCATAATTGTATTTCTTATATTAATTATAAATTTCCAAAACATATAAATAATATAATAATATCTTTTGCTAATTTAGGTGACATTTTTGCGAAGAGTATTAGGTGGTTATCTTTATTAATTACAAGGTTATTTGTGTGACTTGAGAGGTATTTATTTCTAGCTCCCGTATAGGGTATACATTTGTACATTGCGTGAAACAAATCCTCCTTTTCACCAGCTCCACAAATTCCACATTTTTTGTCATTCACTACACGAGAACCTCCTAACCAGTATGATTTCTTATTTATCGTGACATAATTTAAGTTACACCTTAATTGAGTAATTAAGCGACATTCAGACCACGGTATATCAAAATTTAAGTGTTTTTCCGTGAATATTTTTACTTTAATTAAATGATACATACTTGACTTATGGTTATTCATAGTGGCTAAATTGTCAACATGAAACTCATTTAATCTATTACTTATTATTTTCTTAATTCTTTTCTGTGTAAGACAATTGTTTTCCATAATATTATTAATATTTCTATCCGTTAAAAACTTTTTCAATTGTAAGAACCAGCATCGTTTTACATGAACATCATCTCTTGCACCTGCATACCCCTCCTCGAAACAGTCTCTGACAAGTGAATCTGGGGGTTTAGACTTAATTCTCAAGATAAAACCCAGGGTTAGTTTCTCAAGGTAAAAGTCAATTGGGAAAGCATTGGTTTCAAGCAAAATTTTCCAGCGAGGTGTTTCATTAGGGAGGTAAAGTAGGCGTCTTAGGAATCTTACTTGTAAAGAACGAAATTCTTCAATATATTTTAATACCCATATTGGCCCAGCATAAAATAGTACAGATCTCACCAGACTATTGAACAACTTTTCCTGGATCTCGTAGCTGTTTATTCTGCTTCTTGCTAGTAGGGAAAGTAAGCTCCCCATTGCCAATTTAGCTTTTTCAAGGAACTGGTCTTTTGTTTTGCCGAACAAACCGTTGTAGTAGAGAGGCACTCCGAGATAAGTGTATGTATTCACAATTTCTATTTTTGAGGTATCCCAAGAGAAATGCATTTTCTTCAGCTTGATTCCTTTTCGAAAAACGATGATTTTTGTTTTTCCAATATTGACTGATAGTTTATTTTCATAGAAGTTCATTTATTTTTCTTTGTAAACCCGGCGCGGATTTGCATGACTATATCGTCGGCGAACAACAACAAGTTTATCTCCCAGCCTTTTATAATTATTCCGGGCGCTACTCCATTTAACCTTTCAACTACATCATTTATAAACAGGTTAAAAAGCTTTGGGCTTAATATCTCTCCCTGCAGCACCGAGTTTTTTTATTGCGAATTTGTCAGATAGTCCTTCATCAGTTCTGATTTGGGCATGCGCATTACTATATAACATTTGAATAGTAGATAGGATTTTTGAACTCAGCCCCACCTTATATAATTTATCCCAGAGCAGGTCATGGTCAATGGAATCGAAACATTGCGCTAAATCGACAAATATCGCGAATAGTTTGCCATTTTTTTGGGTTAGGGATTTTTGTATTATAGTGTTGAGAACAAATATCTGATCTTCACAGCCAGTATTCTTCTTAAACCCCGCTTGATATTCTGAGATCTTCTTTTCTTTGTCACACCATGTATCAAGTCTTCTTGAGATAATTGTGGTAAAAAGTTTTGTGATTGTGTTTATTAGTGAGATGGGTCGGTAATTCTTCGGGTTATTTGGGTCATCTTTTTTGTATATAGGTATGATAGTTACTTCACTCCAGATTTTTGGCATTTCTACAGGGTTTTCAAAAATATTATTAAAGACAGTTAGGAGATACATTTTATATTCTTGCGATAGTGCTTTCCACACTTCATTTGGTATACCGTCGTTGCCACAGGCTTTACCGTTGGCTATTTTTTTAATGGCTGAATTCAGCTCTATCATGCTGAGGGGTGAGTCTAATTGTTCAATAGTTCTACATGGGAAGCTTTTATGTGGATTAAAAGATTTTGATTTCGAGAAAACGCTCGCATAATGGTCTTTCCATTCTTTCAAGGAAATATCTCCATATATTTTTTTCTTTTCCCCCTGTCGGTGGACGTTTAATTCCTTCCAAAACGCTTTAGAGTTTCTAGCATTCAGCAACTGCTTATGGATTTTGTTAAAGTACTCCAACTTTTTTACCGTACTGAGAGACGCTGATTCTCTTTTTGATTGAATGAAAGCTGCCTTATTCTGCGCAAAAGTATCGTAGTCACGAAACTGGTTTGATCTTCTATATTTTTTAAGGCTGGATTTCAGTTGATTCAATACCCCTTGCATCTCTTCGTCGACCCATGGAGGTTTTTGTCTGCATGTGTTAGTTCTCCCTACTAGCACGGATGTTTTCATCCCGCATGACCTGGCAGCTTTATATATAGAATTACATAGGGTGTCCAAGTTAGGTTTTTCTTTCGATTTGAGTTCCGTCTTAATAATTTTGAGATGTTTTTGGAAATCATGTTTCATGCGTTGATTCCATTTGATCCGCTTTGTTTTTCGTTGTAGCTTTCGTTGCTTATTGTTTGTTTTATTTGGTTCGATTTTCAGCAGTATAGGAAAGTGGTAAGAGAGAGAGGATGTCAGGACCTCTAAGGATATCTTGTTGCAAAAAAGAGGTTTCGTTAACATTGCTAAATCTACAGTGCTTTGACCATTTGCGTTCACAAATGTGAATACTCCATCTAAATCCTCAGATACACTGCCATTACAAATGTTCCAATTATTCAGTCTATCTTGTTGTTGACTCAGAAATTGCTTACCCCTTTGATTAACCACATGATCCTTATTATTAGTCGTAATACTTGTCCCTATTCTACAGTTTAAATCACCCATACATATGGCATGCAGATGGTTTTGCTCGCTTAGCTCATTCATTGTTAAATCAAAGTCTGTTTCATTTTTCCTATGTGGAGGACAATAACAAAATGTGACATTTAAATTATCTGATAGACCATAATTTTTATCAATTTTAAAATTCAGGAAGCTTTAAGTTATTTAAAATTAATTTTGCATTAACCTCATTTTCATTTGTACACCACGTCTCTGCTAGACAGAATATTTTTGGTTTTTTCTTAATTATATACATTATTTTATCAAAACAGTTTTGACTTACAAGTCCGTCAACGTTCCAGTAGAGAAAGGATAGATTTTTAGCCAATATGTTATTCCGATTGCTGCCGAGTTCCTATGGGTCGTTTGCCGGTACCAACTGATCTTGTTTAGTCGTAAATTGCTGGTCGTCAATAGTTAATATATTCCCTCTCAAAGAAACAGTGTGTCCAGCTGCGATTGCTGCAATTTTTTCCTTTCGCAATATTCCTCTAGATTATCGGATTTCCACTGGTAGATCGTCACTGAAGAAAATACTGTTCAATTGCGGATTATTCCTCAGTAGTTTTGCGCTAGCCATAATTTTGTTCTTGTCCGTCTGCTTCAAGAGTCCCATTTTAATTGGTCGTTGAGCGCTTCCTGGTTTAGCTTTGCCGATTCTATGTACAAAATCTATAGATACAAAAGGGATGTTAATTTCCTTCAAGATTGATGAGATATGCTTTAGTAAAATAGTCGGCGTTTCATCATGTGCCTCCGGTATGCCGTGTATAATGACGTTTTTGGCTCGTAGTTCTGTCAATAGTTCCAGATTTTCTTTTCTCAGGGTAGCTATTTCGTTTTCAAAGCCCGTTGCCTTATTTTCCAATTCGGCGACTTGTTTTTGGAGTACATTTGTGGACGATGTGAGGTTTTCTATTAGAAGGTTGGTTTTATCGATTTTTGATCCTAGTTCCTCCTTTGACTTTTGAATCATCTCAGCTAAGTCAGTTAAATTCATTTCGTCCTTTTTTGCCCTTTTCTCCCAGGAATGGACTTTTTCGGCTACAGTTGTTTTTCTTTTTGATCCGATACTCAGCACAGCAGGCCGCTCTGACATTGATACAATAATTACTGCAGAATTTTGTTTCGTTGGTCCATAGTTTTTAAATGTAAGTTATACTCGGCTATTTAATACAAATTGAGGACTTGCCTTAACAGGAGCTCGACACTAAACTGCCGCCTTTGCTTTTCCAAAGTTAATTTGAGGACTTAACCCCCTGTTTAGGTCGAGCATGTAAAATGTTTTTAGTAGAAGTAACAATTGTCTTTTTTATTAGTAGTAAATTTTTTGGATAAAGTTTCTGTTTCAGTTAAAATTTTGATAAAAAGTTTAAAATTAATTTGCTGCTCTTGTTTGTGTATGTTAGTTTGTTTCGAGCGCGCGGGAATCGCGGTCAACTATATCTAAAAATGGGTTTTCTGATAGCCATAAAAATGGCATAATAGTCATCAAAAAGTCATAAATAACATGAAATACAAAAGACTTGTTCCAAATTTTCCGTGTTTGGTTGTTGTATTAATTCAAACTATAAAAGGACACCTTTGATTTACTTTCACTCATTTACTCTTTACTTAGGTATTAGAGGTGGCAACGAACCAAGCCGGCTCAAACCGGATCGGTATTTGTTTTCGAGCCGAGTTGGAACAGACTTTGAGCAGAGTTGGAACTTAGTTTGAGCTGAGTTCGAGCTGACTTCAAATCGATCTCAATATTGATTTGCGTAATACATACTTTTATTGTATTCCAATGCCACTCGAGTCGGAAAGAGGCTATTTTATAACAGAAATATGCAAAATTCCAAAAAAGCCGGAAAAAGTTTGAGTCGATTCAAACAAATTCGATGCGGCAAAAATTCGAGCCGAGTTCGAACCGACAAATTTCGAGCCGAGTTCGAACGAAGTATAAGTTTTTAGTAGTAATTCGAGTTCAAACTGAACTCAAACCGGCAATTATCGAGCCGAGTTGGAACCGAACGTAAAAAATTCGGTTCGATGCCGCCTCTATTAGGTGTGTGCTGAAACGAGAATTTTAATGATGGCTCTAACTTAGGCTCCTAGTAGTACTTTTACATGGCACAGGCCTATACCCACAAACCCATTCGAATAAACTGACACTGCTAATCAATAAATAAGATTTAATGTTGACTCATTTAGAGATACAACACTAAAATTAAAATATTTATAACCGATTCATAGCAATCAACGTCGTGTTAACATAATATCGTATGCCAAATAGGTGCTTGCAGGAGATGTCCAAATGAAGTATCCGAGATTGGGGTGCGTTTCTTTTGATGTTCAACAATGCTTTCTGCGAATTCATCAAACAAAAAGCCTCGCCATACAAGCACAGGGTAACGGTTGCAAACATCAAAATGAACAATGTGGAATTAATAGCATCATTGACGACGATGGATACATTAGCTGTCGATTGAAAGCGAAGGCATCTGTAGAGTCCAAATACCATTGAGTACGTGGCAGCCACGGTTACAAATGGTACGAATACACCCAGAATGCTGTCGTTGAAATATTTGTTCAGGATTCGGAGACGTCTGTAAATTTTTATTTTGAGACGAAAGAGAGCACAGAAACTCCCAAACGTCCGGAACCAAACAAAGCAAGAACTTACATGATGCAAAGTTACAGTGCTCACAGTAAAGGCAAGGACCCCTCAACCTGGTTTTGGGATTCTGGCTGCAACAATCATGTTTGTCAGGGTAAAAAATGGTTCAGATAGTTGGAGGAATTCAAGAAACCACGTTTAGTTAAAATGGCAGATAACTACATGGCCGAAATCCATAGAAGAGGGACGGTGGAATTGGAAGCCCGTATTAAGGGAGAATGTATTCCAACTGTAATCCACAACGTAAACTACATCAGAAATGGAACGCATCTCTTCTCTAGCAATCTGATGGCAATAAGACTGGGGTATGATGCTAAAACCACATATACGAAGGTAATACGTTCTACAACAGAGATACAGGAGAAGAGGACATGTGTGCTGAGTTCGATGAAGGCGAAATGCTGATAATGATGTTCAGGCCGAGGCAACATAATATGCGGCCATTGAAAGCCGTCTCAGAAAACCAGCAAATATGGCACGAGAGGTTGGGGCATGCCAACTTTCAGTGTTTACAATTATCCCTCAACAGCTCAGTAGTGCTCCTCGGCAAAGAGGATAAACTGAAGGAGGAGTAAATATGCGATGTCTGCGTGAAATTTCCCCAAACAAAACCCAAGCATACAGAAAGTATGAAGTGGGTGAACTATTTCATACAGATCTGGTACATGCCGGAGCCGCAAGTAACCACAGAAATAAATACTTTCTTCTCATTAAAAAAATACGTCAAACTTCCGGATGGCGTACTTTCAGCGTATCAAGACTCCCCCGTCACCACCAAACATTTGACTGACGCTATAAACATCTTCAACAACAACACATGGTGTAAACGTGTGGAATCCGGCCGAGGTGGTGAATACATGTCATACGAACTTATGATTTATTTCTCCCAGAAGGTAATAATTCATGAGTTGACCCTCGCTGGATGCTCCCAATCAAATGGGAAAGCCGAACGTGACGTTTCAACAATAATAGGAATGGCTCGGGCAATGATGATCGAAGTGGGACTATCACCATGCTTCTGGCAAGATGCTGTAACTTTTATACATTGAAAAGACTTCTCAGCTTCATCAAAAAGGAGAAAACGCCATAAGAGTTGTTATTCAAAACATCTGCAAATCTGTCTCACGCTCGGATTTTTGCTTGCAAAGCAAGGGCAAAAATCAATACAAAAAATGGAAATGACTGAATCCCCCGAACCAGAGAAGGAATTTTTGTCTGTCACGTCCATGAGACAAAAGAGCACGTTCTGCGGGATACTTTGAAGAAACAATACTTCCACTCCAGAGCTCTTCATTTCTTTGAAGAACGTATTACCCCGCGTCCAAGGTCTGCAACTTCAACAAGCAATGCTGTAAACAAATCTTAGCCGGTGGAAGTGGATTTAAGAGTGAAACTCCAAAGAAAATCACTCTTGTCAAAACCAAGACCACGACAAGTAGTTGAAACTGAGTGTGAATACGAAGACATTCTACAGATTGACATTGCCGACGCTGACTCTGAGGAGGAAGAAGAAATGAATATTAACAGTGATACTGACTCCACTACTACGTAGGACATGAATACAGAAGAAGAAGAAAATGCAACTTAGGAAACAGAAATCCCAACCGCCGTGTAATGGGAGGAACTGCGGGAGCAACAGGAGCTGCTGAAGCAAAGGCCACAACTTCCACAGCAGCAGAAGGATGAAACAGAGCAAAGACGCTAGAATAGAGAAAACAGAGGAGTACCTCCAGACAGATATTCTACAACACCAAATGTCAAACATGACAGGGAACTCACAATTCCAAATTCATACAACACTGTTATGTCAAGTTGACAATCTCGACTGGGAAGACTCAATGCAAAAAGAAATGGAAAGCCAGATCGAGAATCAAACATGGGAACTTGTGAGACGACCAAAGGACGTGAATATTCTCTCAAACATGTGGGTATACAGAGCTTGGTGTTACGACACTGCTTATAGATGAACATAATTTTATTGCATATCTGTTCCAAATATTTAAGTCCTACACAATATTAGTTCATGTAATAAATAAAACAACAGTTTAAAATATACAAGTTCTGAATGTCAACAAATACGTGTACATTAGATTAACGGCTATGAACCATACTGTAATATACCTATTTTCAACAAATAATACAAAATCCGAATTAATGTATACCATAGCATGTCCGGAGGCACCTTCGGGGGCCCATAAGCGCCGGGGCCCAAATTCACTGCGTACCCTGCGTACCCTGGAGTTACGCCACTGTCTATAAGTATACTTATAAAGGCAAAAAATCACCAAAATATTTGCGCAGGGTGATAATTTTTTTATTGCCATTTTCAATGTTTTTTTTCTAAATTTTTTGAAAAATTTGGCGTTATTAGTTCGTATATATATTATTAATAAATGTTTCGTCTTCTCTCTGATATGTGGATCATATTTTTAAATTTTAATGAACTGCCAAAAATGTGACAGCTAAAAAACCTATGCAATAGTGATTTGTGTTGACTTTTTTAAAGCTTAGTATGTACTATTCTAGCATTTGTTGTAACGTAATTGAGACGTATTGGTGAGGTTATTGTAACGTTACTGTGATGTTATTGTAACATTATTGCTCGTTATGTAATTCATTAATCTAATAGAATCAAACATGTAATTTGCAAGTATTGGCGGCCATGTGTCACATGTGTGTTACATGTGTGGTCATGTGTTACATTTGTTACATGTGTGTGTGTTGGCGGCGGACCCCCCAGTGCACTTTTTGCAAGAAATTGGCGATTTGCAAGAAATTACGAATGGCGGCCATCTTATAGTGTGTGACATGTGTTACCTTTGTGACATGTGTGTGTGTGGGGCTACACGGGTGGCGCTTCACAATCGGTCAAGCGTGCCATTTTTGCAAGAAATTTCATGTGCAAAAGGCGGCCATGTTTTTTGGACTGTGTGCCATTTGTTACATGTGTGTGTGTGGCGCTACACGGGTGGCGCTTCACAACCGGTCAAGCGTGCTATTTTGCAGGAAATTTCATGTGCCAAGTTTTTTGACGTTGAGTGTATACTCCTTCCACTACTAGTCTGAAAATTTTTGAACAGTTACAAATTGTGTATCATATTTAATATTGTTACACAGTAATGCATATAATAACTAAATGATGTAATCAATAAAGGCAAGCATAAAAAAAGATAATTGTTAAAGCCGCTCTTTATATACGGCCCCCAAACAAATGTTGTTTTATTTTGCAGTCAACAATTAATTTCATTGACTCACAATGAGGATTATGTTATAAATGTTTTAGTTGTGCAGGTTTTTGAAATTAAATACTTGAGCAAATCACCTAAACTGTAAGGAAAAATGTCTTCTGCTATTAAATCATTAAAAAGTGTCACTCCCAGTAGAATAATATTTAATGTATCCTACATTATCTAAATCGAACCGCTTTTAATTGTTACCAACGGGTTACCTTGTTTTTCATTTAGTTTTTCTTCCCATTCAAAGACAACAATAGGACCAGAATACTTATAACGTATTCATAACAATCGAAGACATGTTTGTACTTCACTGCCCTTAGAGGACCGTATCTTATTCCAAAAGGGTACATGCTGGCAATGTCCAAGTGAAGTATCCGAGATGGGGGTAATGTTCGTCTGATGTTCAGCAAAGCTTTCTGTGAATTCATCAAGCTACAAGCAGCTCCATACAAATTAAATGTAACAACTACAAACGCTATGATAAACCATGAAAAATTGATGGCAATATTGACGATGATGGATACATCTGCTGCTGATTGAAAACGAAGGCACCCGTAAAGGGCAAATACCATGTAGTATGTGGTTGTAATGGTTACGAATGGTATGAATAATCCAAGAATGGTGTCGTTGAAACGCTTGTTTAGAATTCGAAGGCGTCGGTAAATTTTCATTTTTGATTTTGTGTCCAAATCATTACTGTATAAAAAATTTAAATTTAGGAATAGAAACAAAAATGTGGCCAAATCATTTTTCTTAAATTTGTTAAATAATTTCGTCTTACGACAGCTTGGCGTAAGACTTATTGGGATTCCGAGCATTCTTTTTAATGTTGTGTGATGTGTTCAGTTCAGAATTTTGTACCTAATTGTCAGGCATAGCACCTGGCCTGTTCAGTGAAAAAACGTCGGTGTGTGAAAGTGCTTGTTTTCGTGATTCTTGTACAAAATCAAATGTCAAGTAATATGGATATTCTCTGCCTCTCATTGTACTATGCAACTATTCAACTATTGTAACTAGTTGTATCACTATATTAGACAAATTAAAACAATTGAAATATTAATGGAATTGTAATGTTTGCGATCCTGATGATTGTATTGTAGTGAAATAGCTATATCAGCAATCAAAGGATCTATACAAATTTTAAATAATCATCTTTATCCACCCAAAAATATGTGAATTATTTTTATACCATTTCTTGTTCAGTTTAATGTGTTATATTGTTAGTTTATAATTATTAACCTCACATTTGTAATATTGAGTCAGAATTCGCTATCATATTTGTATATATGATAGTGATTATTTTGTTAGTACCAAAATGGAGAAAATGATTATCCCCGCTCTACAGAACCACTATATACTACTACTAATAATAATTTATAAGTAGCTGTGCTACCCTATACTACAACAATGATGTCTACTTCGCTCTGTCTGTGACCTTAATAAATTACAACCAATTTAAACTGCTGATAGCTACTTGAATATATTATAAAATCAAATTGCAAATATTAAAGCAGGAAATTAAAAAATGATACTATGGTTTTCTTTTAAGATACGCTTCCATCTCTAGTACTGGTTCACACGATTTCAAATAATAGTCAGGTCATGTTAATCCATTCGTGAGTTATTGAAGATAAGGACGGACAGACAGACCGACATTAATAGACACCATTGTTGTAAAGTAGATACTTAATAATAATAATACCTTAATAATGAAAAAATTCAAACATACCAGTTTTGAATGGTTGAGAGCTCACGTGAATTTCGAAAAATATAGAAAATTATAAAACCAAATATAAAGCATCCTTTGATCACTCCTGCAAATGTCGAAATGATGAGAATTACAATGTATGTGAAAGCCAACCCCCATCGCAACATTGGGAATATTGGGAATTTGAGTGTGTCTTCTAACTCATAAATCAAAAAATTGAAATGTCCACGAATGAAAAGTCCAGCTGCTGCAATAAATGATGGCGCGACAATGGAATAGAAAGGGACAATGAATTTATGAAAAAGAAGCTCAATTTGCGTTGAACTATTTCGTTTCGAATGATCCATTTTGATACCCACTGAAAATAAATATTTTGTTGAACGTACAATAATAAAAATAAATCCTCAACAATTATCTGGATTTTATATTAATAGTATTTAATGCAAAAAATGTACATACCGTAAATATGTTGGCTATGTGTGAAGTGATTAAACACGGCTGCGATTTCGAACTTCCTCGAGTCTATATTTAGACTTAGCACAGAAACAACGAAGTGGAAGAGCAATATGAAATATGTGAACATACGCTCCAGCATTTTTGTGTGTGGATTTTGTTTTTCTTGTACCACTTTAAATATTTCGTAGAATGTGAATATTATGTGGCATATAGTGATTTTGCTCAAGCTACTTTTCATTATTTGGTCAGGGATTTCCAATTGTCGTTCAGTTTTATTCCATCTGAAGGGTACAATTCCAAAAGATGCCATAATATTAATGTAGTAGCCAAAATATTCAAAGGGATGTTCGAATTGGAATGTTTTGAAAACATTTTCGAATTGAGTCCGCAACCTCATTATATATTTTCTTCCAGTGTCTAGCAATTGCAGCTTTATTTTGCGCATGTATTCGTTTTATGAATCGTTCCGTATTAAACAGAGGTCAATACTATTCTGTATACTATGTTCACATTTGCAGAAACGCTTTACCAATATTAGACATAATTGTTTTTCTACATGTGATGTAGGTATTTTGTATTGAGCGTGTGCATGTCACTAAATGTAATTATACTCTTTTATTATTTTCCTAAGAACCGCACATGCATATTTATTTTAATGGAAAGAATGAAAGAATGGTAATTACAAACGTATAATAACTGATCTTATTACAGAACAGAGCTAGATTGATAAACATTGCAAAAGAATTGGAAGCCACAGGGACAATCACAATGGCGTCTCAGGTCTTCAGGATCTATGGCTCCAACTGTGAAACATTTTTTATTTTTCACATACAGTACCAATGCAAAGACTAATTATTCCGGAAGTAGTTTCAGTTCGTGTTAAATTGGGTGATTCAAATGTATAAAAAGATTTTTAATTAATGTTTTAATTTATTGGGAAACATGTTAGGTACAATCAAAAGTTTTGTAAAGTTGGCTTCGTTAAACTTTTGATTTACAATTTTAAATTGCGTTTTTCCCAAATCTTTAAAATTCCTGTTAGTTCTGCTAACTAACGCCAAATCTGTGCATATATTGTATAATGTATATAAATGTTTAAATACTATCTGTTTCTGGGATTCGGTCTTCTGAATTGCTAAGAAAATAATTTCCTTTTAAAGTAGGCTAGTTATCAATATAATCTGTTCTGTCAATAATGACATATTATTATCGCTAATGATCTATATAACCAAAAATAACATTTCCTTCACATCTTCCGGGTTTTTCTAATTTAAAGAAACGATATTACAACCTGTTTAACTTGATTACCTCACAATCAGTCCAGTTTTGTAAAAATAGCTTGAAAACAATGTTTGAAATTGTAACTTTTTGGCCAATCCTAATTTGAATTATCAACGTCGTTTAATTTTTTAAATTGACAAATAAAATTGGGTTCAAATATCTACCTCTATCTAGAGTTAAATTAGAAAAAGTCGCTAAGCTATTTAGCTATTTTATCCATTTCAAAGAATTATTAGACATAAGACCAATTTTTTAAGTATTAATTTATTAAATTTTATTGTTGGAGTAGAAATTCCTTGCCGAATAAGAAAGGTCTCATTCAAGACATATATTTATTTAGTCGTCACTCATAATAACATTCAATTCAGGTTAGTGTGGACATGATTTAGTTTATAAAGGAAAGCATGAAACATACATGTATAATAAATTAAGCCACTCTTTAAAATTAATGCACGTCACCGATTCTAAACATGTTACATTTTGCAATTGTCAAATAATTCATGCAATTGCATAACAATTAATATTTTCATGAACCACGATTCAGTTATTTGGATTTTATAAATTAAATAGTTGTTTTTACAAGGGGAAATATCTCCTGTTATTAAATCATTAAAAGCTATGAAATATCACAAATAATCTTAATCAAACCGCTGGCGCTGTTAACATTACTATTAATAACTTGGTATTAGTTTTCTTATATGGTTTCACTCAGTCCGTGTGTCCGTCTGTCTTTAAGCACGATACTGAT
>JABASD010003744.1:0-18403 GCA_019776165.1 Pogonognathellus flavescens | reverse complement strand
ACCCCAGCTGTATTGAAACTATACGAATACGTGAAAAAATACAGTGGAAAAACTTATCAAAATTATAACGACATTTACCGTCTGTACGATGCGATTTTTAATCAACAGGTTAGTTCTTAAATTATGTAATATTTATTTCGAAAATACATCAGGCTTCACAAAATGTAAACTAACTCATTATATTGAGCAATGATAATATTTTAGTTACCTTCCTTTGCAATAAAACAATTTTTTTCATTACCCCATGTAGAGTCGTGATTATTACCTGCCAGTTCCTCGATGGGCTTACAAAGTGAAAAAAGAATTACATCAGCTGTACATAATATATTATTTTGGATTCGTTGATTCATTTGAAATGATGAGGTTCGAAGCAGGACCATTGCTTTACCGTTTGTACACCAATTTTGAATGTCAGATGGGAATTGGGCCAGCAAATTGCACCCAAGTAAAAATATACGGCTTTTCCGCTTTCGATAACACGATGACACCCCTGCTCTATCTATTTGGCAAACTTGATAAAAATGTCCAACCTAATTACGCTTCAGTACTACTTTTTGAATTGCACAAAAAAGGAAACGAATACTACGTTGTGGTGAGTTAAACAAATTTGCACATTTAATTGGGTTAAAAACGTGTACTATTTAAAAAATTGAGATTATTATTTTTTTCATTATAATCCATAGTTAGATTAAATGAATTATTGTAGATTTTGTAGACTGTGGTTAGAGCAGTACGTAGCGTCATAGACTTTTGTCTTGGATTTTAACTTGTATTTTCTACTATTTCCTTTTTTGTTTTTTAAAGATTTACTATCGGAATAATTCACAAGACTATGACGATACACAAGAATTATTATTGGACGTGTGTGGAGGACGAAGATGCACTTACACTCAATTTAAAAATGCATATAACAATTATGCAGTTTCTGATGACCAATGGAATATTTTGTGCAATCAAACAGTTTAAGTCGATATACTGAAAAGAAGTGTGTTAAAGTATACCGCTGTAATCAATATTTATTTATAATTTATTGTTATTCTATACTGTATTTTAATTTAAATACAAAATATGCAAATATAGTATTCATTCAAACACAATAATATTCGTTTCCCACTTAATCATAATATATGAAACAATAATTTATATGTTTAATGATTTTGAAACCACTGATTTGATCCAAAGGTATAAACAAAAAGTTTATGAACAGATTTATCTTGATTTTCACAATTCATGTACAAAAGGTGTAAAAGCGTTAGATAAATTTCATAATTATTGGAAACCGTGCAAAAACTTATTTAGAATAGAAAACAATTTAGAAAACGGATTTGAAATAATAATTTGACTGAAATAGAAGAAATTGTTATATGAAAAAAACAGCATTAACCGTCTAGACCAAATTTTTATGATGGCTACGATGAAAATAAAGTAAATTGAGTTTCATAGTAATGCAGTGCAACATAATGCATTTTTAAAAGTATAAATTACTCCTCCCACGGTGCGTGCACAAAACACAGCCACCTCTGAAATACCTCCAGGCAGAAATAGTAGTAAAACATTTCGTTCCCTTCTATTTTCCGTTGAGAGTTATTTCAGGTGTTCACCTTCCTTAACCTTTAATTCGTGCCGTTCTATTTTTACACTCCCTTTGGTTGATAAATTCTGTATCATGACATGTCAGTCAGAGTCATTTTTGTTTGACGCCTTGCAAGTTTATTCTCTAGTGCCGCTGAGCTTACAGATACAGAAAATCCAGATAATCACAATTTCTAGGGCCATAGGATGAAATATTACTTTGTTCTTGTGTTGTATTTTTTACATTGCTGCAAAAGTGTTGTAACTGCAAACTATG
This sequence comes from Pogonognathellus flavescens, assembly GCA_019776165.1. Classification (NCBI taxonomy): domain Eukaryota; kingdom Metazoa; phylum Arthropoda; class Collembola; order Entomobryomorpha; family Tomoceridae; genus Pogonognathellus; species Pogonognathellus flavescens. The sequence continues at coordinate 16,554 of JABASD010003744.1, read as the reverse complement.
AAACTTCAGAGGCGACGCCCGATAATTACAAAGAAGAAGACACCAAATCTAATCAAATATCATACAGCTCCGGTTGGAATGCATATCCCGATACTCAACTAATCACTGTGCAGATGGTAATGTATCCTTTAGCAAATTAATTCAAATTAGCTGATTTAAAGAATATTTGTAATGTAACAAATAATTATACTATTGGTCTAAAGATTTGGAGACATGGACAGCGCACCCAGGCAGATTCATTTCCTACGGACAGATTTAGTCCGTTGGTTTACAATGGTTATGGTGTCAAAGGTTTCGGACAACTCACAGAAGTAATTTGTACTTTTGAAATTGTATTTGTATAATATTTAAAGATGGTTTTCAGTGAGAAGGAAGTAGTTTTACAGATTATAATTTTTTTTAGCCTGGAGCTGTGGGGAGTTATGAACTAGGAAAATATATTCGTAACCGTTACAACAACGGATTCATCGGACCGAAATATGCAACCAACGAAATATATTTATTGAGCTCAAACAAAGATCGAGCCATTATGACAGGCATAGCAGTATGCCAAGCATTATATCCAAAGTTTCTCCAGGATTATGAATCGAATAACAATTATGGAGGATGGGGCCAAGACACCGGCTACGAATCAGTTTGGTTTCCCGTTCCCATAAGACGAGTCCCCACCGAAGAAGACAACGTAATAAAATTTAACTGTAGTTTTTAATTGAAAAATTTAACATTCAAAAGCCAAATTTTGCCATTTAATCCACCGTAGTATAATAACGTTTTACAATTTGTTTACAATATTTACCCGGCCGGATTCGGGATGTAATATGCATGCAATAATATTTTCAGAATAAAACGATTTAAAAATTCAGATAAATATTATCAGCAGTCAAAAGAAAAAAAAATGGCAAACATATTTTTAAATCGTTTACATTATGAAATAAATTCAATTTACTTTTAATTACAAGTTTAAAAATTAAAAAAATTATCCCATATTATTTTTGTGTAGTTTATTAACCAGGCGGCCGATTGTCCAGCGTGGGATATTTTATTTGAGCAATATATGAATTCCTCAAAATTTAACACTCCAGATGTGGTAGAGAAGCTATATCAATACTTAACAAAATACAGTGGAGAAACCATTGAAGATAATAGTGGCGTTTGCGATCTCTACGATACGATTTTTAATCAACAGGTGATACATAGAATTTACATTTTATGTAATATTTTTTCAAAGTTAAGAAGCCATCCGTGCGTAAAATCTGCTATATTTGAATTGCATTATTTCCTAAACAAATAGTTCATATTTACTACCATGTCTTTTAGAGTCGTGATTGGGGCCTCCCAGTACCTCAATGGGCTTACAAAGTGAAAAAGGAAATGTTTCCGCAGTACATATTCTGTTTTTACGCATACATTGATTCATTTGAAATGCTGAGGTTCGCAGTAGGACCAATGCTTTACCGTTTGTTCCAAAATTTTGAATGTATGATGGGAATTGGGCCAGCGAATTGCACCACAGTTAAAATATACGCCTTTACCGGTCACGACATTACGATTTTACCTTTGCTATATATGTTTGGCAAATATGATAAATTTAATCCACCTCCTTATAATTCATTGCTGATTTTTGAATTGCACAAAAAAGGAAACGAATACTACGTTGTGGTGAGTTAGACGAATTTGTACACTTAAATAGTTTAAAAATGTATCATTTTTTTAAAAAAACATGATTTCGTCCGATTTTCAATAGAGTTTTTTGAATTATTGTAGTTTTTGTAGATTGTTATGCACTTGAGATAACTCTACTGTTATCTCAGAACTTTGTGTATTCTTTAACGTTAATGCTACAACAACAAATTTTTGGCACTTATTTATACCATTTTTATTTTTCATAGATTTACTATCGACCAAATAATTCACCAAACCACGATGATATACAAGAATTATTACTTGACGTATGTGGAAGAAAGAGATGCACTTACACTCAATTTAAAAATGCGTATCAGAATTATGCAGTTTCCGATGACCAATGGAACCTTTTGTGCAATCAAACTGCTTAAGTACATTATAATAGTATGCTGAAAAAGAGCGTTAAATAATACAGCGGTATATAATCAGTATTTACTTTATTCTATTTGTAATTGTTGCGGAATGTTTTATTGTAAATAAAAATTGCATTCGGATTAAATCAGGATAAAATTAAGTAGATATTTCCAATTTTAAAATTATCATTTCTCACTTCACTGATCAATCATTAGATAGACTATATATATTTTTATATTAAGGACGATGTTTTTGAAATAGAAAGTTATTTACTTCAAGACCTTCAAAGTTTATGCATGCCTGATAAACTTGTGTAAGAATACAAATAAGAATGCTAGTAGGTATTGTTATAGTTACAATGATTAATTTAATTAGAAATTAAAGTATTATCCATTTATGCTTAATGTTATTTTTGCCTAAGAAAATAGCTGTAATAGCTGTAGAGTTTTGTTTCAGTCAGGTAGTTTAATTTTTGCACTGCACTGATATGCATTATGCAGACTTGAGAAATGATATTGTGTCAGAATAAAATTACTGTATATGTAAGAGTTACAAGAATTTAGAGCTGCAAAATAATCAAATTGCAAAAACTTTTGCCAAAGAATGTATTTATCTGATTAAAATTATAGTTAGTAGAAAGACAGCAAACGAGTCTTATTGTGGGACAAAAGTAACAATTAATATATGAAGGATGAGGCGTCACATCAATCTATTATACAGATAGCTCTTCTATTTTACACGACATTCACAGTAGAAGGTGAAGTGCTCATAATTTTGATAATTTTGGTATATGGTTCTAAAAGTAAAGTAAATGCTATTCAAATATTAAAGCTGTTAATTTTGCGATACACATCGTCTTATTATACACCTTACTGAACAAGTGTCTGCCTTTCACACTCTTAGAGTTTTATTATGTAAAAAAGAAATGGAACAGTCTACACCTGTCAAAAAGTGATAATTAAGTGGCAGAGCATTAAAAATTTCAACATTATTGCTTTTTTAACTTAACTGTCCCCATGTTCTGAAGAAACCGTTGACAATAGAATTCTACAAAGCATGAATACTAGTACAGTATGTCACCAGGAATATTGCCAGTGTTCGTGCAAGTCGAACAACACCATCTTGCTACAATAAAATAATGTTATCAGATGCTGGGATTGACATTCTGACAAAGATTTTTCTCTATGGTGGTGACAATAACATTGTAAATATTAAATTAGATTAATGATACAATCAGTGTAAGGAATGAAATAGTCAGACAGTCAAGTAGTTAACCGATAATGTAGTTAAATTGAATATACAAATACTGTTGAAGTGTGACAATATTGTGATTTTTAAGTCTATTTCATTTAGGCAGAGTGAAAGCACATAGTGCATACATTTACAGTATTAAATCTAAATATGCTGATTTGTTTCATGCCTCATTAGCTTCTAACGGATTCAGGCAAGACAAAAATAGTCCATTCATTATATATGTTAACAGCAAGGGCGTATCTAGAGAGGGGCGACAAGGTTCCCGCGCACCCTCCCCCAAATTGTCCGAACTCACACTAGATATTATTGAAATTTTCAAAATAACAAGCCAAAAGTGTGAAATTTGGCTCCATAATGACAAAAACAGTCAAATTTTTCGCGAATGTGTTTCTTGTCGATTTTATCCAAAACTTTGCTCAAATTTTCCGCGCTACGTGCGAATATGAGCTTTTGTACCCTTAAAATTTGGGAGGGAGGCCGTGTGACCTCCCTCCCAAATGGCTATTCTAGTTACGCGCCTGTTTAACAGTAAATTTTAATTTCATTTCTGTGCTAAGTGACTCCTGGATATTTAACAAGGTGGACATTTCAAACCTATTAGTTTAAAAGTTGCGTGCGCATATAACAATTGGAAAGTAGTTCAGTTATGTTTAGTTTGCAACAGATGATATCTCTGTGAGTTTAAGATTACTTGTGAGTGAATGATAACTGTTAAAATTCAGAATGAAATCCTTTCTACTAATGATGTGGATAGTTTTTAATATGTATAACTGTGATAACACAACAGCCGCGGCAAATAATTATACAACAGTCAATTCTCACGAGAGCTATGACGACGACGTAAAATTGTTGAGATTTAAAATTACGAACTAATTACGTAAAGTTAAAAATTAAGGTCCGAGTAAGATTATGAAGTAATAAATGAAGTGACAACTCGCAGCGATGAGTGCAAAACAATGACTGGTTTATTATTCGCAGAGAAGAATAAATTCATACATAAAGATTTTACATGGGATTAGAATAATTGTATACCTACTTAAACTAAGAAATACAATATGCCATGTATAACGGAAATCCATGTACCTATAGACATAGAAAGACAAAAGCAAGATTTCATTTACACATGACAAGATTTTCATGTACTACATAATATTAATGCTGGATCAAGCCTGGACAGTTTCATAATATTATTACATTGACTTGTAATGCTGTACAAGTAATCATTTGTCTACAATAACAAAGACATAAAAATCTAATTGTGTCTAGTGTAGCAAATCTTATAATGTACACAAGCAACTGCATCTTTCCTGTCACCTATTAGGTCACATCAAACTGTGTGACTGTGATGGCCGAGTTGCATTTGCTGACGTATGCAGAGCAAAGTCTCAACTCAAGTGTGAGAGTCTGCTGACTCATCTTATTATTAGCATGTATAATATATTTGTATTAACTAAAAATATAATGCCATATATTTTAACAAAAATATGCTCAATCATCATCATCATTCGGTACAGGGTGGACTGAAAATACAAACGGTGAATTAATCACGGTGCAATTGGTAAAAATCAATACCAACGAAATAATTTCCGACTTTTAGCATTTTTACAATAAAAAAGTGTTTACTTCTACAGGTTTGGAGACATGGAATTCGGACTCAGCTTTCAACATTTCCTACTGATAAATATAGTCCACTTGTTTACAATGGTTACGGTGTCAAAGGAACTGGACAACTAACAGAAGTAATTTAATGTTTCAAAATCCATACACATTTGTAAAATTAATACATCTACTCTGATTTGATAAAAATATTTTAATCTATTTCTAGAATGGAACTGTAGAAGCTTACAAGCTTGGAAAATATATTAAAAATCGTTACAAAAGATTCATTGGGAGAAGATATTCACACGGAGAAATATATATAGTGAGCTCATACATTGATAGAACCATTATGTCAGGCATTGCAGTGTGTCAAGCATTATATCCGAAACTTATTGAGGTTGCGGATTATTCCAAAAACAATTCAGGATGGAGTCAACATGCGCCGGAAGCAGTTTTGTTTCCTGTTCCTATTAGAACGGTTCCCTTCAATGAAGATAATGTAAGAATATTGAATTATCAAATAATATTTCTTTGATCATTGGCATATTGCATACCAGTAGTTCAAAAACCAATAACATTATTATACATGTTACATTTATACCCGGGCAAAACATTTCAAATTAAAGATAATTCCATAAAGTTTATAAATATTTAACATGTTTATTATTTTAGTTTATTGCCAAAACGGCTAAGTGTCCTAATTACCAAATACTACACCATCAATATGTGAATTCTTCGGTAATTAACACACCGGCAGCAATAGAATTGTATAAGTACTTGACGAATCACAGTGGAGCAAATACAAGCAGTTATATCGACGTATTCTATCTTTACGATACAATTTTCAATATACAGGTGACCTTAACTTGTATAAGAAGTTTTTAAATTCCTGTTAGTGTGAAAAAAAAATATTTTGTAAAATAAAATATTAATCGCAAATTTATTTATATTTTATGTATGTTAGAATGAAACCTTCGGCCTACCAGTTCCATTCTGGGCATACCATGTTAAATATGAAATGCGTCTTCTAGCCCTTCTTAATTATTACGGACACTTGGATTCGTTTGAAATGATGAGGTTTAAAGTGGGACCGATGTTGTACAAATTGGAACAAAATTTTGAATGTGTGATGGGAGTTGGACCAGCAGATTGTTCTGTAAATAAGTTCTACGCCTTTTCAGCTCACGACAATACGATTTCATCTATGCTCTTTCTGTTCGGGAAGTACGATAAATTTTCACCACCTCCTACGACTGCCCTTTTGATATTCGAACTGCGCAAAAAAGAAAACGAATACGTTATACTGGTGAGTCGAAAGAATTTGAAAACTTTACTAGTTCAAAGATGTATATATAATAAGAATGATAGAAGTTTTGTATAGTACTTTATTCTTTTTGATCAATGGTTTCAAACCTTTTACCATTTTCACATGATTATACTGTGGGATTCATTGCAGAAGTGATAGAAAGCAGATTTGTTGGTTTATTTTGGAATTTTCTGTGTTTAAGAATGAAGTTTTTATAGCTGTTCTTATTGTTCTGCTAATCAGGACATTTGTTTTTTCTATACTAGATAATAATAGATATACTATCGACAAAATAAATCAAATTACTATCCTACTCTGTCATTTTACAATTTTTTAATCTTTGAACGTTATAATATGTTTTTCGGTTTTTGTACTTTTTTCCATCTTACAACAGCATGTTTGGTGTACTTTTTATGCCTTTCTGGTTGTTTAAAGATTTACTATCGACCGAATAAAATCCCAGATTACGATGATATACAAGAATTGTTACTTGACGTGTGCGGGGGTCATAGATGCACTTACAATCAATTTAAAGCTGCGTATTCAAATTACACAGTTTCGAATGACCAATGGAATCTTTTGTGCAATCAAAGTTCTTAACAATAATGTTAAGTTGATTTTTTATATTGCAAACTTTTAGACCTTTAGTTATTAACCGCTGTAATGCAACAATTATTCCTGACGATTAGTTATTGGTATCAGCTTATTATGCTTAAAACCTTTCTGTGGTTAATTTTAGAGTTTTTAACTTTTCTAAGAGAAGCGTCATTGCTTGTAGCGTGAAATCTGGTTTCAATGTTTATTTGACAACTATTCGTTGACGAATAGTAACATATAATAGTTCCAATATCGTTTTGCCATATTTTACCAATTTCACAACATTTCATCATTTGTCTAATTGCTTATAACTTAAAATTTGTAAAAAGCTTCAACTCAATATATTTGTTTTCGTCAAAAATACTTCAATACACAAGACTGATTTATGATCATCAGCAGTCAGGTAAAAATTATACAACTGTTGTTAAGAATTTATTCAATTTTGACTTGTAGATTAAACCATTAAACGTAAATAACAATCGTAATAAAAGTTATTGTGGATATCTCTTAAGTAACTCAAGTCATTATGTTATCATAAAAAAGATTTCAAACTTTTTAGGTTAAAGCGAATGATTGTAAATAATAAATATTTTACTTTGAGAGGGAAGCTCTTATATACACAGTATATTACTTAAAATAAATAAATTAGTATTGCTTATTTTAAACTTAAAAAACTGTAGTTTTATATACATAGAGCATTTTTTAATATCCATTAAGCACAGGAAGGTCAAACCCAATGATACTCAAGTTTACAATAGAAATACCTGGAACCTTATCGTAGTTATTCACACGAATCTCATGTTGCGTACATTAACATTGTTTTGCTTTTACTTACACCGAGGATAATGATACAATTTATAAAGAAATACAATTATGAGCTCACGCTAATGTTTACTTATCTTCAAAATTGGACTTAGAGAAGGGCTTAATATAATTGTTATTGTTTCTTGAATGCTGAATTACTGGGCATGTACGGTTGTCTGTTGCTAAAAAGTTTAAACATAACAAAATATAAAAAATCATTCTACTCTTACTTTATATCGTGTAATGGAATTGCACATTATATATTTATACAACTTGAAGCCGAAGCAGCTATGTACTATGTATTATTTGTATTTCGTATTGGTATAGAAATTCTAGTTAAATACATTATCGTTTTGTTATAGCAAGATGCTCGGATATGATTCAAAATCACTATTATATATATATAAATAATGTAATATAGTGTAATAAATAATATATGTCGCGTAATATATATGAATATAAAATAGGTTTAGACTTTAGGCAAAGGCAAAGGCTTGGAAATTGATTTGGCTTTAGTAGTTTTAAATCGTTTTCTGAAAGAAGATGGTGACTAAATCCTCTCTTCATATATTTTCCTGGGTTGTACGCTGGGACCATTTCTGGGGTGGAATTCCTTTCAAATGGAACGGAAATACTAAAAACGGGGAATTTGTTAAAATTAACACGACTAAATGGGGAAGTGGGAAATGGTGGATTTACGTGGCCTACATGCACATTTATTTTGCATATTTGATTTTAAGAGCCGTCCACAATACAATTTATGGGAATGTCATCTCGGCTTGCCAAAATTACGTCTACGTTACATCCACGGGGTCGGTAATGGTCATAATCTACGCTATAAGTTTTCAAAAAAACAAAATTGTTTTTGCGGTAAATAGCGCTATTCACACACTGATTAATTTAAGAGGTGAGAAAAAATTTAACAATTTTTAAATAATTAATTTTTAAAACAATAAATGTATTATGCGTAAATATATGACCTTGAAGAAGTATTAATGTTTATAGTATTTAGTATTTAGTGATATAAAAATTTTATTTCTAATTTGTTGAGTATCTTGGTGATATTTTTAAATGTTTTATGTGTTAGATAAGTTCATCAAAAAAGAATACAACGACAGCATGAGTGGTACTGAAACGGTTATGAAATTGGGTTTCATAATAACGACGACTGCCTCTGTAATTCAAGGGACGGGAATATTCCAAACGCCAGAGGACCATGTCTTTATGACTTCTTTGTTGAAAAGAGAGCATCAAAAACTGCCCATTCTTTTGCCTTTCGCAGTGATGCACTTGTATGCCTCATTCGCCATATTATCTTCATTCAATTTTGTTGTAAATGCTGCTGTAATGTTAGGCTCTAATGTACAACTGTTTCTGAAGGAAATAAGGTAAATTTTTTTTAGAGAAGGTTAGAAATAATTTCTTTTTAATCAAACGATTTCCTGGTGAAAATGAATAATAGCATTAAATAAATGACCAGTTTCACACATGACTTGTCCTTCGAAACCAAGTAGGTTATATTATTACTAGACTTATTAGAATCGATATGTATTTTATTTGACGATTTAATTTTATTATACGGTAGTCTTAAATTCATTGCCATTGAAATTTTAATCAACATGTAAAATCGTGCCAATTTGTTTATAATGTTTTAGGTTTATTTTATAATAGTTTATAAGTATTTTAAAATGTACTATTATAAACTATTATTCGAGTATTTACAAGGACAAATTTTTAATTCATCTGCGGATTTCAAATAAACTATCTTAACCACGGCCGGGATTAATGAAATGGATTGTTAAAATTACTTTTAATAATTTTAATCATTGTGTTGCAAAAATTCATATTTGCCATAAAATCGTTCCCTTTTTCGAATACAAAATTACCTAACCAGGATAAACTTTCATTTTACTGTTATATGATCAGTGAAGTAAACGAGACAATTGCTTTATTGTGAATCGCATGCGTAATTTAATACAGTTAATTATTTTTCAGTTTTGGAAAACGGGACTACAAATCTTATAGCCATATGAGGGAAATGAAACCGATACTCCTAGTGCAAAACATATTGGTTATTACTATGCGAGAGTTTAACGAAATATGCTCCACTGCTATATTAATCCACCAAAATTTTGTCAAGAGGACGATCTACATCGCAAATTTCCTATTATTAACCCAAGGCCAGCATTTGGGTTTGCCAACAACAGTAATCATGATTGTCATTTCGCTGGGTTCAACCTTAGCATGGCTTATTTTCCTTGAGAGCACGGCAATAATTAATGAAACATCAGTGAATTTTCTGGAATCGTGGAGATGTTGCAGGGTGCCGCAATTCAAATCGGAAGAAAATAAGATCTTTTTAAGGATGAAAAAAGCATTCTTACCTTTGAAACTGAAAATAGGAAACCATTCTTACATATGTAAGGGTAAAATTGGGAGGTTCATTTATTCTACGGCTGTAGGAACATTTGAAGCCGTTCTTACATTTACATAAAGTACGCGTTTTTCCTTTTTACAGTTCTGTAAAAAAGAAACACGCGTACGTTTTCACAGTTTTATCAATAAGTTAATAAGTGTTATAGTATGAAGACTATAACGACACCCTATATCTCTATAACCTTATCTAAAGCTTGGGTCATAACGGTAAAGCAGCTAACTAAAAATTTGGTTTTGTACCATAAAACCCTAACGAAAATTCTGTTCGCTAAACGGCATTTGGTTTAACTAGTTTGCAAGAAAGTATGTATCATATATCTTATATGCCTTAACAACTGAGTTAGTACCTTATGTGTACTTTCATGCAAACTAGTTAAACCAAATGAATAAATACAATAAAGTTATATTAGTTCGTAAACAAAGATGCTGATTTTTGTGCAATGGTAAATGGTAAAGTAACCAACAAGTGAAAACAATGCAAACCAGTAGCGAAGTAGAAGTTTGTCCAATTTTTGCATATTTTCAAAAACAGTAAAGTCTTGTTCTACCATATTTTATTTTATTTTATTTATTGATAATAACATTTTCGCTCCGAAGAGGTTTTTGCATTATTATGAGGTACATACCATACGTTCAGCGTTCTGACATAATTAAATTATTACATTAACACATTAAAATACTCTACACATTTGAAAAATATTCAAATTTGTACCGATATACAATATATTGTGCCATATTACAACCTAGTGGGAATTTTCAGTTCACATTTATGGTTTACATGGTATCGGACTCGTAGATTATTGCATACGTAGACAAGCAAACAGTATTTTTCTAATAACATAGGTTAGAGTGAATGGGAAAGAGAATATTATGTATACTTTTATTGTTATGCTTACGTCGTTGAATAAATACCATATACATAACCAAATATTTTCCATTTATAAACGTAAAATTATTTAATGTTACGCTTATGTCGCTGAATAAATACCAATACCAATCTGAAATCAGATACTAAATAATTGACAATGCTTATCCAAATATTTTCCATTTATAAACGTAAAATTATATACTGTTACGCTTATGTCGCTGAATAAACACCAATACCAGTCTGAAATCAGATAATAAATAATTGACAATACATATCCAAATATACTTTCCATTTATAAACGTCAAAGAATTGCTGACTTGAATTATTTAATATTCCACTTTTTCTGAGTATGCATTTCGTCAAAATATTTAATTGGATATTCGATAACATACAAAATAAATTGGCTAAAATCATTTATCAAAAATTAAATAGTACCACATAGGCAAGGGCGTATCTAGGGGGTCACAGGGTGCCCGGGCATACCCAGGCCGCAAATAACCGATTTTTTAACCTTTGGGCACCCCCCCTCCTCCCAAAAGATTTGGGCACCACCCCAAATGGCAATCCCAGTTACGCACCTGCACATAGTATATTAATTGTACTGCGACAAATTTTATGAATAAATCTGGTTGTAGCCGCATAATCACCTTTGACATAAGCAATGCGTCTGCAAGATCGTTGATACAATTTTACGTACTTTGTGTCCGTTTTTAGCTCCGATTCGAATTTATTGAGACATTGGGTTGCACGGTTGAGATCAGCCGCGTCATCGCACATTATTTTCAAAATAAATAACCAGGCTGTTGTCATAAGAAAGGCAAATGCCAACAATGCCAGTACAATTGAAAAGTAGAGTGAATCATAGTACTTGATGACAATGGAATTACATAATATTATTGCGGTGCTTGAAATGGCTTCGTACGGACCAAAATATGGCTTCAGCTTGGCTATTAACAACTTAGTTTGTATTATTAAAATTCGGTGATATTTTATAAGTAGATTTGACTGCTTTCTCACACATTCTTCGGATTTATAATCAGATGTCCCCAATCTTCAAAGAAACACAAAACATTAAAACTTTGACAAGACAGGAATGTACTAAATAATATTGTGATACATATTTTTATCTTTTTAATTTTATTAATATATTATTAAATCATTATCTTCACCGTTTTTACTGATATATAAATAAACTTACACAATTTCCTTTTGCAAAACATGATGAAGTATTGCCCCAATTAACGCAGTTTCCAACAAAGCTACAAATGTGACATAAGCGCCTGTGAAAAGCCACAAGATCAAAAATCCCAACACAAGAGCCACAGCCAAACTTTGGTAGTCATCAGGAATTTTTGAGTAAGGAGATATCGGTGAATCATGTATTGTGATATAAAAGAATATAGTTAACATCGAAATAAATAATGTAGAAATTCTTGCCATTTTCATTGCTACAAGCAGTATGTTTTGGTAAAATTTCGGTATCAATGAATTTCCTTTGCAGTGCGCATCTGTAATACAAAATAATATTTGACTAAATTATATAAAATAGAAGTAACAATTGTAAAAGATTCAATTTCTTTTTTACAAGCTCGTCCCATTTTATTAACAATAACATTTTTTCAGGTTCCGCATTTACTCTTAAACCACTATATACGAGTTAAAAAACCTGCGATACCTTGATCATAAGGTGTTTTAAGAAGAAAATTAGCGTGGGAGAAGAAAATGTTTGACATTTATTATTATATATTATTTTTCATTTTGTAAAATAGTATTTTACTTTTTTAAGTAGCGTAAGCTACTTTATAACATTGGTGTATACTTCTGTCCGTCTGTGACGGTTATAAATAACTCCCAAACGGATTAACATAATTCGTGATCTCTTCATGGGTCACAACAAAGGTCCAGTTTGAAAATGGAGTCAATCGGTGACATTTAATATTTAATACCGGAACCTACTTTATAAGAACGATGTGTCTGTCTGTGTATCAGTCATACCAATATTTCTATTTAGTTCGTTCAAAGTTTGTCAAAACAGTTGACAACAACAACTTACAACTGTGTTTACAACCATAACTGGCAAAAAAGTTTACAAATCAACAGTAAACCACTGTTATTTAAAATAGGCAATTGTTTATCTTACGCTACTTTATCACATCTGCTTTGAATGGTTTATTATTTACTGCCAACCGAAAAATAGGGGTTAATTGCGGCTTAAAATCATTTGAGTGTCAACTTAAGTCGACTCATAAAAATTAAATTCTGTATTACGTTGAAAATGTTACCTTGAAATTTTATAAACGTTTTCGTCACGTCATTCACATGAACTGTGATGTATTGAGCATCATGATAACACACAATGTTAATAAATATCACGAAAATTCCATTTGTACTCATAATTGCACAACCCACACAATAAAATGAATTATAATTATTGGCTAGCAATCTTTCAAAAAATTGATATGCAAAAAATAATGTAAAGAAACACCAAACGCTTGTATATAGAACTTGCTTGATAGAATACCATTTTGAAGACTTATAATTTATCATAAACTTGGGGTGCGCCAATACTTCAACAGGAATAGTACCAAGTACATTACAAAAATGAGCAACTTTTCGTAATTCTTGGAATATTTTGTCAAAAACTACTAAGTCCTTTCTTAGAGACATGATGGGTAGTCTTCAATGTACAAAGAGCCCAATCAAAATATCTACTTTGGCTTATTCGGAGAGTGTTAAAATGCAAAATATTTTCATACGTGTTTTAACTGTAATCTAGGCAAGAAATTTTTTACTTCCCTTAATATTTATTGGGTAATTTGATGGAAAAGAGTAATTGCTACTAAAGTGTTCACTAGTAGGTAATAAAAGTATATATTGTGTCTGATACTCAGGGGCATAGCTAGGATTGAAAGTTGGGTGGTGCACAGCAAGAAAAAAGATATATGCCTTCATTTTATTGTGATGTGAGGCTTCGGATTTAGTGAATGGGTTCAATTTGTATGTAATTAACCAGGCTAGTAACTAGTATTGCCATTCGCAGTGGTCACACGGTCATCTTTCGCTTATCAGTTCTAATTTCCGCGCGTAGCGCGAAAAATTGGAATCAAAATTGGGCTAAAATGAACCAGAAAAAACATGAATTCGTGCGCTGCGCGAAAAATTGTAATGTTTTTGTTATTTTTTAACACATTTATACTGTTACCTTTTTTGAAAATTTCAAAAATATCTAGTGTAGGATCACTTATTATGGGGGTTGCACGTGCACCCTGTGCACTCCCCTTTCGCTACACCCTGTCATATTGTAATGTAGGACATTTTTACATGTATACTACAAATATTTGGCGTTCTTCCGCGATGAAAAACAGTTGTAATTAAACAGCAATCAAGAAATTACTAAACCTTTAAATGTATATTTTATAAGGCGGAGTAACTCAATTTTTGTCCTGCAATTTGAAAGGTTTATAATTTACAATTTTGTGTTGTACTAACTTAATTTTTTTTTGTCCGGCAATTTTGAAGGTTTATAATTTTACAATTTTGTGTTGTACTAACTCAATTTTTTTTGTCCTGCAATTTTGAAGGTTTATAATTTACAATTGTGTGTTGTACTAACTTAATTTTTTTTGTCCTGCAATTTTGAAAGTTTATAATTTACAATTTTGTGTTGTACTAACTTAATTTTTTTGTCCTGCAATTTTGAAGGTTTATAATTTTATAATTTTGTGTTATTAGTAAGGTGTATATTTTATTTTTCTACCTACGTTTAGATTCAAGGAATTACAAAATTGCTAAGCAGGAATATGAAGTGCATCAAAAAAGATATGTCCAAAAATTTCCAGTGTTGGTTATATGGTATCTGTTGCGACGCGACCTAATCTGGACAAGACAAATGGATCTGTTTAGGTGGAGACCCGCGTTTTTTGGAACTCGTTTTTTGTGTAGTTTCGTATTTCGTTTTATTGAATATAAATGGTATAAAACGAGTAGAATAAGACGTAAAATAAGTTTGGTAATCTCGTGTTTCGTTTTATTAAGAATCGTCTTCATAACACGACGAACGATATTTGAGGACCTCCGACGTATAAGGGGGTATCTAAAACGAAAAATTGTATTTCGTTGTCAGGAGTTAAAAATCGAAAAAACAAAACAAATTCCAGGGTTCATTTTATCGATTTTTAAGATTTATACCTGCCCTTCATCCGAATACAGAATTAATCAGTGTTTTGTTGCTTCTGTTCTTCAAATCTGACAAAATATCTGACCCGACCGAAAAACTACGAAATAAAACAAACCCCCGACCCTCCAAAGAGATTCGTTAGGATTTCTTCTCATGCCCACATAAACTGATAGCCCTTGCCCATATTCGACGAATCCCGATAGCTGACATTATCGAATACCCGACAGAACACAATATTGTCTGTGTATGGCAAACCCGTCAGGGTGCAACATTCTGTAGGAAACCCGACAGGGCGCAAAATTATCTGCTACTGGTACCCGACTAAAATTCCATTTAGCTTTGACTTGACTACATTTTAGGCCTTGACTCTTGTCGAGTTAGCATTGTATGAAGAAATTTTATGACAAAAAGATATTGTGACCATACACTAGTTGTATGACCACAACATCTTTTTTTCACAAAGGCCGGAGTTTTAAAGTGATCACAATCATAATACCCGTAACGCTAATTGAGATAGCTACCGAAGGATTCCACTGGTTAAAAGACAAGTTAAAAGTTGTATTAAATACGTATAAAATACTGTTACTATACAGCGTTTCTGTAGAAGTGTAGCTAACTTGCTTCAAATTAGGGGAAATGTCACTTAGCACCTAAAATGACATTTTTACATTTTGACGAAGAGAGTATGTGACCATAC
Source organism: Pogonognathellus flavescens (assembly GCA_019776165.1). Taxonomy (NCBI): domain Eukaryota; kingdom Metazoa; phylum Arthropoda; class Collembola; order Entomobryomorpha; family Tomoceridae; genus Pogonognathellus; species Pogonognathellus flavescens. The sequence goes on along the minus strand of JABASD010003744.1, from coordinate 779 downwards.
TCTCTTAGGAGAATTATTTCAAGGGAAATTACCGAATACCGATCGCATGTATTATTGCCTTTTATAAGATATTCTTGAGTTAATAGTCAGTTTTTTTGGTGCTGTCTATTAGGGCGTAAAATGTTTAATTAATATTATAATAAAATATTTAATTAGCAATAATTTTAATCAAATATTTATTTAACGAAACATTACTAGAAAGGTAATATTTTTCATAAGCTTTTCATTAAAATTTGACTTCTAGTGGGTGTTTTACTAATTCTGAACTGTACTAAATTGATCTTTTTGTTAGAGTTGTGGAATAAAATGTCAAGTTTTTCAGATAATTCTAGGTGCTTAGGATAATTTTTTTATAAAATTAACATCGATAATTCCCGGTTTTAATAATTTTAGGAGATTACCGGTTTTAAGGGTTTTCGGATGCATTTTTAAGATTCTGGACTTTTATTTTCGGAATTTCGGATAAAAACCCGGAATTTCCGGGTTTTTATTATTGTTGTGTTATTTCGGGCTTTTTGAATAATGAACGGTTTTCAGGGCTGGCTGGGTAATTTTGATTTGGGGTTTTTCTAGCTGTTGCATATTGGTTGGAATTTTTAGGATACCGGGTATTGTGAAGCTGCTGGTTATTTTCGATCGGGTCGGATATTTGGAGAACACCACATTTTAATGATGAGTTTAATGTACACTTCATAAAACCCTATAGAAACCAGAATGGGTTATTCTCAATTTTTCCTGAATTTTACTTCCTTGTTTACAATTACCACTTTTTCCTTAGT
>JABASD010003743.1:0-18409 GCA_019776165.1 Pogonognathellus flavescens | reverse complement strand
GGCGCGAACGTGTTCATATACGACGTCAAACTGCTCACATACAACTTCTGATTCTCTGTTGCACGTAAAGTGATTTTAGAACATCACAACAGTTGTACAGACCAGATCCATTGACTTTTCGCTGAGTTCAAATTCGTCCCAGGGTTTACGTTCTACTAGGGGTTCACCTTAACCGACGTCTTTCAATTCGTGTTCTGAATTTCATTGATGGTGTTGTTGTCTCGTCTTAAACTTATTTTCATTTGATTTTGTAAATTGTGTTGCAAACAACCTGTTGTCCAGCCACGGAACGGATCCAAAACCTGTCAAGTAAACACCCGTAGTAATTGAAACGTTCAGCAGTAAGTAATTATTCTTAAAAGTATAAAATATCAGAAAGCAAAAGCACAATAATTTACTTTCATTCAACACTTAAAGAGGAAAGCGAGAATTGAAGCAAAATTTAGTGTTGTTTGGAATTTCTATGATTCAGACTTGTATCAAAATAATAATACTGTTTTCAATTAATTTCGAACTTGTATTAAACAGAAACGTAATATTGTAACTGCGATTGTATTAAACTTTTAAGTCTATGACGATAATGAAATACTTAACAACATTTCACTATCGCCCGTTCATTATTTTAATATTGTCATGCATTGTTATAAATAAAATTTCACTAATTTGAAATTAACTTAGTGCATAATTGTTAATAGAACGTTGGTGTAAAAGATGGGATCCGGAATGTCTTCTAATATTAAAGTGGTTAAAACTGACGGACACCGAAACTGGGCTCCCTTACAAATGTCATCAGCTGTTGAAAAAGACGCCAAACGCATTTATGTAGTAAGTGCGTTTTATTTTACGTAATTTTTCGTATTACGATCGAATAAATATTATATTATTGTACTGTCTAACAAACCAAAAATAGATTAAGTAAAATGTCGTGCAGTTGAAAATAGTTTTCTGCTTAAAAAGGTTCTCAGCTGCGTTATGGAATATCTGGGTCTTGAGGATATCAAAAACTGTTGCCCTGTTTGCCGAAAATGGAATTTTGTGGCAAAATCATTCATTCCCAAATTAGCTGCTGTTCATTTTCCAATCGGAGCACTAAATCTGGACCACTTGATGAAAGACATTTCTCACCTGGAATTGACTGCTTTCACTTTTTCAAGTTATCGCCACAAAAAAGCTGAATACGTCGAAATGTGCCCTTGGCCGCTAACCGAACTGGGAGAATTTTTTAAAAGTGACTGGGGACAAGATATCAAAACATTAAAATTGAAAGGGTTAACTCTAAAAAACCAAAGAGGGAAAATTATCGCTGATTTTAATTTGGAACCTTTACTCAAACCGTTGGTTAATCTTTCCGAATTAACGGTGGATTTATCAGCTGAAGTTGGGATTGCCCATTCTCGTCCCCCAAAAACTACTACGAACATTATTGTTCCACTAGATAAACTAAGGTCACTTAAAGTCATTCAATTGACAAGTTGTGGTGTTGCACTCCCAGTTGTTGAAAATGAAAAGGGCTTTAGTAAAATCGCTCTTCTCAAACTGTCTTTGATAGACGTTCATTTTTACAATCAAGAAAAGCCTACGAGCAATGTCATTTTGAATGAGTTTGTAGATTTTAGTATATCTACTGAAATTAATGTTATTATGAAGAAACATCTGGCTTCTGTAGTTATCAATTTAACAAGCGAATTATCCAATGTTAGAAAACTGAGTCTAAGCGAATTCAAGTTTGATAAGAAAGTAGAAATCCCAATCAAGCAAATTATTTTTGAAGACGCAACAATTGACTTGTCCATTCTGCCTCAGACAATTGAAAAAATCTACTTTAAAGGCAACGCTACCTTCACAATAGGCCAACCACTACCGTCAAATCATTTTCCAAACTTAAACTTTGTGGCGATTGACCGAGTTGCGTATGCGAAAACGGAAGTAGAAAAAGGGCTCAGATCGTTTAAATCCACTTGTAGTTATTTTCAGTCGAGGAATCTTAGACATATTGTTTTGGAGTCAAATTTAAGCAAGAGACATATTGGGCCCTTCTTGGAAGATGAGCATCGACAGCAATTTCTAAAAGAGGCAAGCTTTACGGAGATAATGTACAAACCAAGCGACACTTTGCCTTACAAATTGAACGCAGGTTTCGCTAAAAGCTTAAAACAAGGAACATTCTCGATGGAATAAGAAAGACTCAACTTTATACAAACTATATTTAGCTCTTCAAATTAATCTTGTAAAATTGCTGGTAATTCATGTGATGATTAATTATAAAACCGATGTATGAGTCATGAGTTAGGAAATGTTGTTACAGTAATTTCCATATTGTTCAGAATTAGAATTAATTATTCAGAATACTATTACATTTAATGGCTATGAACTAATAAGAAAAATAACAAAACTGTTAAAATGTTAAGTTCAAACGATTTGAACAATTAAATTTGATAATTGAAAGTATGTCTTATAATCACTACAAATGTGGTGATTTTTTATATGGCTATTGATCCCTGATTGGTATGAATTAATAATTGTATCAACTCTACAAGTCAATCTTGTAATTCCAGGTGTAATTCGTGTTTAAAGATTAATTGTGAACGCATCCTTAAAAACTATAAAGTTATGTTATACTTATTGTTACTAGAAAGATTATTGTTTATTGTTCAGAATGGTTCCTAATAAAATTGTTAAATAAAATTAAATCTCTTACACAGTTGCATAGTTAATATATATGTACTTTAATATTAATATATAAGCATGTTAATAATAAATAAACCATTTGTAACGGAGTAATCAAGTAGCGGAGTAAACACATAGTTTTGAAATATGACATGGTGAGAATAATTGTGATGTCAAATATGTTTGCAGTATAACTACTTCGACTACATGTATTTAAGGGGGAATAATCATTTTATTCATTTTGATGGAACAAAATAATCACTGTCGTATATATGAATATGATAGTCACTACTGATTCAGTAATACAAATAAGAGGATTATAATATAAACTAACAATAAAAAACACATTACAAATATTCTTATTGCATGAAATATTTCATCAATGGCGCTCTTAAAATTCAAATGTTGGCGAGTTTTACTTTCAAACGAAATTAAAATTAACGTATCAGTGTTCATAATGCATTTCTAATTAAGGCTGCATTGGCACTATAGAGACCTAAAAAAGTCAAAGTTCATGAAACAGTCATCCGATTGACCCCATCTTCGAACTTAGCATCACATAGGTCCTCACTATATAGTAAGTGTACCAAATTTGGTCAAAATAGCTCAATGCGTTCTTGAGTTATCGAGGGGAAGGATAGACGGACTTAGTTTTCCTATAAAGTAGCTCCGCTACTTTTCTGATGCAAAGTCATAATTTTCTACGCTTCAGCATTTTTCAAACTTTGGTAAAAATTATTAAGTCAGACCAGTACAGTTTACACAGTATCCTTTCACTACAGAAATTCTACGCAGTAACGGATGACTGGTCGTTTGATTATAAAATTGTGGTTGGATTAAGGCAGCATACAATCGTTGCCCATTGGGCATTGACTTGACTGCCGTGCACGACGGGATTGACAATAATATACCTAACACTTTTGAACACAAGTAACACAACCATACAGCCATACACTCTACGGACATTCATTTCTTTGTGTTCATTCATGCTTAGTGATCACTTTTGCCACACTATCCAATTCGTTCGTCATGTCAATTAATTAAAAACACTTATAGCTTTTCTTATTTTCTAGCATAACATCTTCAAATTCAAATACTATAATTCAGTTCGATTGATTCAAAATCGAATAACTCTGGATGGCCAGTGACTCTTTCATGCTGCAACAGCGAACCGTTTAAAAGTCCTGCGTATGTTTTATATGCCCTCGCTGTGAGCTTTTCTTTCCCTGAATCAATATTCCAGAACATGTCTTCAAGTTCATTGTAAAAAGTCTTCACATTTATTATTATAATTATCCTTTCTAATTTATTTTCCCTATTCCCTTCAATTTAAATAGGACCACTATGCTTTCGTAGACAGGCGTCCAATTTGTCAAAACTGGAAAAATTTTGTTCGTCATTTGATTTTGAAATTTAAAAGCCCAATATTTAGTTTCAATCGATATTTCAAGTTTTTAATTTGTCTGTTCATTCCGATAGAAAGCGAATACAGTTGGCGAGATGGCAATTAGCAACTCCACTTTTTTGGGCGTTGGAGTACGATACACTACTTACTACAATTTCGTCTTTCAATGCTAGATAACTCAAATGGGCACTTTTGTTACATACAGGACTTTGACGAGTGTCATGATGGTAGTGTCGTATATGAAACAGGGTATCCACTATACTGATTTCAAAACCATGGTCACAAAGCGGGCAGATGAAAGCTTTGATGTGTGTCCCTAAATGATTTTGAATCCTTACATTTCTGTCCTAAGTCTCGTAAGTACAGCACTACATTTAAAATTTTCGTCCTCCGTCACAACATCTAAATCTTCATCTTGTGGTATCTCTACATTTTCTTGAACAACACGACGGCTATATTTTACCATCGGGTCACAATCTTCATGGTTTTCTCGACCTATGATGTGTTGCTTGAATGTAAATGGAGAAGGATAATCGCAACAGTATACAATTAGTTAATTAAGTTCAATTACAGTTGCTAAAAAGTTCTAATAAAGTAGCTTGGCTCCCTAATAATAGCGTAATACGCTAAAGACAAAGGAAGACAAAGACATCCCATGCATTATTGGTAGTACTAACAGCCACAGAGGATGTCAGTAAGGTGTATAGTGCATTTGTATATGCTTCACTGTAGACTGTAGATGATGCTAGAGTCTAGAGTCGAATAAGTGTGAACAGTCTAACAAACTAAACTAAATTTTGTAAGAGTTTTTTACGAAACGTAAAATGATGCTTTCAAATATTCATAATACGCCAGTCTTTTTTGCTTGTTCCAGTTGTACCTTCAGCATCAATTTGTCTACATCACAGATCACACATGCGGCATGAAATGTAGTATTATTACATCTAATAATATGATACGTATATAATATTAGTAGTGTACAAAGTCGCTAATGTTTGTAATCTCATTATATAAAATAAATAAGTATATAGCCTTATGTTGTAGAAGTATTAACCTGTAGCATTTTAGATGAAATAATAAAAAATGAGGAACGTAGGTAATATTATGAAAATAAATAAACAGTAGGTTTGTATAGGACAATCCAAATTTAATGATTAAATTCGAGCATAACATTACAGTAGTGAAATTGACGTGGAAGAATCGTTTGTATTCTGAGAGTATGAAATCTAATTGGATTGGACTCTCGGAATTATGCAGCCGGAAAAAGAAAAACATCTAAAACAAAGCCTAATAATAGATGTAGTAAATAACTAATTAAAATTCTGTCAAAATATTGACACTGATTCTGGCACGTGATAAAAATGTGCGATTTGTTCATTTACGTATAATAGAAAATTGCAATGTCAGATTATAGCAGGAAAAACTTCACGTCCATTGGCTATAGGTAAAGTCAAAATAATGATACCTATGTATTATTTTAGAAAATCCTGAAACTTTTTAGGCACTTTACAGTTCTTTCGGTTTGTTATCGATTAATTCTCTCTGTAAGATTCTCTCGAGTTGTGTGTTAGTTCCCATTATAAAATTATCTCGATCATTTTCGATTCCTCCTTGAAATTTCTCTGTATTTTTTGATTCCCATCCCAGTTTATCCTGTGTCTTTTAAGTTCCCTATTAAGGTGATTGGTATTGCCAGTGCAGAACAACCTTGCATGAGAAACCGGCCGCATTCACTGAATGCAAAGTGAAATCAGAATTCGAAACAATAGAAAGGCCTCAAATTAATGATTTCTTTTTGCAAGGTTGTTCTGTACTATCTGTACCCTCTATATCTATTCTACTCTGAACAGTTGCAGTTGGTAGGACCAGTTAAGGACTTTTATGAGCTTTTCAAATGATTTCTATGAAATGGAAAGTCGAATTGAAAATTCAACCTTAACATTTGAGGCTAAAGATATGCTCTATCATAATGTAATCTTTCAGTTTTTCGAGAAAGCGTCACCTGTAGAAATTACGTAGAAAGTCTGCATAACTTCTACAGCAATATTAATTGCTTTGCATGAAATATAATTAAACGAACATTCTGAGATTTAAATTTATATTAACAACCCAACTCGAAACTATTTCTTACTAGTTGAATGAAATAATTAATAAAAGCATGCGTCCAGATCTTTATATTTTTCCTTCTTTTCCTTTTCCTTATAAAATGTTCACTTTGCAATGTCCCAATTCTGTAAGAGCAAGAGGAAAAACAAATCTGAACCAAAATAACCCTTCGATTTTAACGAATACTTGAAACTTGTAATGAAGGCGCATCTAGCATTCAGCAAAGGGCTCAGATAGGTTTGAGGGATATCAGATGCAGAAAATGAACAAATCAGTAGATCTGGAAGAAAATCCAACAAACACAAATACGTATAAAGTAGTAGCAAATACGAAAATAAAGGATTGTTGTAATAATCATGTTGCCTAATTAAGAGTTGAAATAAGTACCTACAATGTTATGTTAGGTGCATAGTTATAAATAATATAACATAGATTATATACAAAATGGTGCATATCCAGAATCCAGAATAGCCAACCTTATTATAGGAAGTTTATTTACATATATATTTATTTATATATTTATTTAGCATGAGATTCTTTATACAAGGAAGCATAAAAACGTGCCGACTCTTGACGGAAGAGAACCAGACGAGTAATAATTACATGAAGTACCTTACCTACCTAAAGTGTGCTTGCTACATGGGAAAGCGTTTAAAAATCTATTTTTTTGCCAAAGTTGACTCAAGTGTGTAGGAGTAGTATAGTAGTTTCCTGTGTGTGTAACTATTAAATCCATCTGAGTTTCGAGATCATGCAAATGTAGTTGAAAGTTGTATATGAGATTTTTTATGAATATTGAATAATAGGAAAAACACAATGAAATATATAAGTACCTAAGTATTTAAGTCGTGATCTAGTTGTAATAAAAAATCTGGCGACCGGCGTACGTAATTAAAATTAATTAGCGAAGCGAATATTGTTTAGGTGTGCCTTGGGAGAGGTAGCTCCACTTTTCCCCACTACTTTGTATGAAATCTGATTAAAAATGAAAAACACGTGAGATGCGCATTAATCATATCACCAACATACCTTAATTATATCCGTATAGTTTTTAGTAGGTAGTATATATAGGGATATAGTAATTGTATTCTTTAGCATCACCGAATTCTATCTATCCGGCAATGTTGCTTCATCCGACAAAGAAAACTTTTTAATCCTTTCCTTTCTTTCACATTTTCATTCAGTTCTTCAAAGAACTTTGCATGTAATAATTAAAGTGTATCTCTCAAAGGCTAATTAATGACCTACTCTTCCAGTCTGTTCTCAATTTCTCATCATCACGCTATAAAATATCAACTCGCTTTTAATATCTCTTTTATAAACATTTTATGAAAATTGGAAATTATTTAGTTACATTTTAATCTGAAACTGACAAAACTATATATAAAATTTAGTGTAAGCAAAAGGTCATCACTCATCACGAACAATGAACTTATGGCTAAAGCGAACAATCATTCTAGACGAGTCTTTATACGAATGTTGTCTACGTCTGTCCGGATGTGACCCCTGTTACTCACGAACGGGTTAACGAAATTGGTTGCAGCTTTTCATACGTTATCAAAGGTCAAGTTCAAAAATGGCGTCAATCGGTGACATTCAATAATTTGTAGCGGAAGCTATTTATAATAGGAATGTCAAATGTGCTCTCTGTCCCTCAGTCATAGCGAAGCGAGATCTCTACAACGATTTAACTTAATTCGTTCAAACTTTGTCAAAAAAGTTGACAGCAGTAAACAACTGTTCGATAACACCGGTAAATTAAATGCAATATGCTTTATGCATGAGCAACTTGGTTGCTGTACAAGTGACTCAAATGAAAACGTTTGCAATGATTTGTGTGTTACATCAGTTTCATCGAATGTATAATTTGTTGCATATTATTTGTATTAAACACAATTACATAAAACTATCTTACACTATAAAATATTATTTCTATTTCATTTCAATCTGATAATTACAAATTGTATTGACTATGTAAAACTACGAAAGTACCTCTATCTTGAGCGAAATCTCCAATTATCGATTAAATAAGTAAAGTATGATTTTTTATTACGCCGTTTTGTAATGGTTTATCCGGCATCAGTATGTCCGATTAGACCTAAACCCTTTAAACTACCCGTTATGGTTTGTATACAAAAATTTATTTGAGACGCCTGCGTGACTTTAAAAATGAAAAATATTTTCACCACCCCAAGCCGAATAAAAGGTGACTGAAACTTCTATGAGCAACGGAAGGAGCTCTATGTATTTCAAATTTGTATCTTCCTCTGCTGAAAGATACGGATGTGTCTGGCCTGTATAAGTTATTTTGCTTCTTGTCTGGCGCTTTCCCGTTGACGGCTGTTAATTCAAAACTTTTTTGTGGTTTACTAGCTGGTGCTGGTGCTGGTGGTGAATCCTGATGCTCCAACGGTTCTACAGGTACAACCATTGCATTTTGTGCGGGGTATGTAATGTAGTTGTATTTCCCCTGGTTTTTGTAAACTCTGTCTGTCGGTGGTCCATAGATCGTTGAAATTGTAGGAGCTGGCTTCGGAGCTTTTGTCTCTGGCGGAGCAGTACTTGCAGCCTCTGTAGAACTTTCAGGAGGGGAATCCTCCTGAGGAGGTGCTGTGGTAGATGTTGGTTTTGCCACACATTGTGGATTTGGCGTCTCCTCATACTCAAGATATGTTGGGAAATTTAATTTATATTCCTGAAACACGTGAATACGCACCACATTAATTAGTTTTACAAAATGATGACATTCTACTACTGTGAATTTAATTGCAAAGGGAAATGTTTCAGTTTACTTTAAGTGGAAAACGTTTCTTAGAAATTCCGGTACAAAATGCGTATTGTTGTCCTTCATTCCATTTTCTTTCAACCTCCAAACCATCAGTTCCCCAATTTATTCCCGTTTTAATTAAGTCTCCCACAGTTGCGTGAGCGGAGGATGGGTCTGATATGACCAAGGCGTCTAAAGCATTTAAAGGATTGTCGTAGGTGCTGTTTGCAAGATAAAAAGGGTTGTCTGCATAATCCACCTCTTGTCCGTCTCTATTCATATCATCATAACACTTTATTCATGTAGAAATGATAAAAGTTGTCAGCTACAACAATTTCTGGGAAAACACATATAAGAGAAAACTTACCTTGGTGTGTAAGGCATGCTGATTTCATTTAGAATGTCACCTTCAACGTTTTTCACCCCTAAGGCATCTAAAAATGACTGAAATTCAGTTTGAGTTTTGCATTCCGTCAGTTCTATTTTTGGGTAATAGTTAATGTAAGACATGCACATTTCATCCCGAGTACCGAATCCACCCTGCAAGAACAAAATGTGAGTTAAATTTTAAAATTGGAACTGAACTTATTCTTTATTATGGGCATGTATAATTTTGTGTTATTTACAAAAGCCGGTCTCGTTTTTCCTTTGGGTCTGTATTCACATTCCGTGATTAGTTCGTCGCCTGGTAAAATCTTCGTCGTTTTCACAACACGAGGTTGCTGGTAATTATAATCGTAATTACTCTCTTGTGCAATGGGAGCAAGCTCATGTCCATGTCGAATATGACGAAGTGTGACTCGTTTTGCAGATGTGTGGGCGTGTAGAAGTACGGTGGTTAAATACACTCCTTCTTTAGGAATCGTCTTCATGTTAACAAACAAACACATCGAACATTATTATTTATGAATTATACATTAACTATAATAGATAGTCCTTACTCTCCTTACAGCTAAAGAAATGTGCAGCATTCATTGCAACATATAAAAATCTCACCTGTTCAGTACATTCCGAAGAACAATACCCCAGCGTTGTAAAAGATGGAATTTCGGGGGGCACGACATGGAATGGGGAAATTTTTGTACCAACAAGAAAGGAAGACGAATCTTGTGCTCTTAAATCCGTAGTGTAATAAAGTCTGAAGCCAGAACTGTCCACAACTAATACATCATAAAAGTTAAAACTCAGCTTTCGAATACCAATTACATTTACATTACAAAATTATGTATCGATAGAAGCATGCTTTATGAAATGCGTTTCAACGTAGCGTTAGATAGAATTCAACGCCTTTATACCCAAATTCCCTACTTCTACAAGCACACATGCATTACACTTCATAAACACAAGAATACTAAAACATAGTTTTACGAATTTTTTAAGTTTTAGGAAATATTACAAGAATTACAAGTAATTGTAATCTGTAAAGGTCACAAGCAACATGTAACTGTTCGAAACAAGCCCCAAGGGCATAATCATGTCTAAAAATATAAGGTAAACAAAAATTTGTGTGCGTACAAGAGGTTAGTTGCGGATTGTCGTAGTGAATTTCGAACATGAAATAAGTAGCTCCCCCATAGTCTTCTCCAAGAGGATTGCCGACATTTGAAGGGAACATATTTCCTGCAGACGCAAAAAAAGCATTAAAGTAAATGTCTCTACTTCCAACCTGTACGTACAAATGAAGGGTAAGGCATACCTTCAGCCCCAGCTGTCCATATAATGGGGACGCTGGTACAAAACTCTGTCCACTCTAAAGGCATGCTCGGTGTGTAGCAGCGTCCTCCTTTCTTGTCCACATATTCTTCAAATACTCCTTTAGTTCCTCCAAATAAATTTCCAGCTAGACATTCGTACATGATCATGTGGTGGATCTTCTGTTCATTTCCTTGTTGCAACAAAGGACGATACTGCACAGTTAAAGACACACTCAATAAAATACCGCAACTACTATCATCATCTATGCACTTTATACTGTACTGCCAACACACGAAAACTTACACCAACTAAATGAGTTTTTCCGTCTTGTTTTGGAAACTTGAATATTTTGCAAAACGGAATGTCGTCTACAGCATTCACCATATTCTGCAATTTTATGTAGATGAACCCCAATACATTTTCAGCATTTAAAACTTTGGTAATGAAAGAGGGAAAGAGAGAAAATAAAGTTTACTTCTTCCATGTGTACATCCCAAGTTTGAATGGAAGGATCATCATCCAGAAAGGGGGAGTGTACAACTCGATTGCGTATAAATGTTCTATGAAGTCCTCTAAGCGTTGCATGGTATTTTGGTTTGTCACCTTCAGGATCAGAGTTACTGATGGCCCATATTACTCGATTACTGTCACTCTTTAATTCGTCAAAAAGAAGCACATGTTAAAATAGAATAAAATTAACCATACAGAATTTGTGTCCAAACTTTAGAGCCCTTACCCCGAGAATCATATCATTGTAGCTATCACAAGTGTCCCATTTGCGGCGAAATATAATTGTAGTTCTTCCGTCCTTTTCTTCCCCAGAAATCAATTCATAATCCTGACTTTCATCCAACTTAGGTCGTTCATTCCCTGTAGCATACATATCCTACAAAAATATTCCCATTATTATTTATCGAAGATAAATATTGTCCATACCTTCCTGTCTGTCTGTCTGAACCTCTACAACATACAGCAAAACATACAACCTACCACTGACTACAGTGTGATGCTACCACTAAAGTCAACACAAGCATATACCCAAAAGTGTCTCCCATCACCCAAAATTACCCCGATTTTGTCTCAGAGCACCCTAAAATGCCCCAAATGTGTCGCTTTCCATACTTATAATAGAAAATGGGTTTAAATTATAAAAATACATTTCAAATATGCTTGCTTCGATAAATATTTAGGCCGTTTGTAAAAAGGGGTTCATTATATTATAAAGTCTTGAACACTTCTTTAACTACTTATACCACTAACTTTTACAAAACAATACATACCTGTACCTACTTCACTTTTAGCTTTCGTAACTTGATAAATAACTAACATGGTATAATTGTGGAGTCAAAAATTTTGAATTAGGTCATGTAGATAATAACATTTTTTTGCGTTTAACATTTGCATGTAAAAATATTTTATTATTTGCATACCAAAATTCTTGGCGATCCAGCAGAGTCGACCCATCCCAGGACTATATCGCTGTCTTCCATTGTCCCAGTGGGGGAAAATCCAACAGACACATATCCGGTAACTGGAGCACTCATTTCCATGACGAGCCACTCTGCGTCTGTAACATCCCACCGTAGCCTAACACCCAGTTCTAAGTTCACAGTGTGTGTCCATGCTCTGTCGCTTTCTGCCGAGAAAAGACTCAGACAACTCAGACACAAAATTGTGAAGCTTATCATACGAATTGCTTCCATTTTTAATTATTCTATGAACTGCACAAATAAATATATTGATTGTTTGCAGGAAACCGTTAAAGCAATTACACAGCGGAAATAGAGGAACAATTGTACAAAAGATGTACAAACATCGCAAACCACTTTGTGCGACTGAATTCAAAGAGAATTCATTGTCGAGATTTATATTCTTATTTTTAATTGGAGTATGAATCGTTTGTCGTGCCCTGCAAGGGCTATCATTACATAAACGTTTGCCTAGGTATTTTTACATATGTAAAAAAGCATCTATGAACAGATATTTTATATCTTATACTTGTGTGGGTTATGACTTTACACATGTGACGTAGAGGTACATACAGCATAGAAAAAACATACCTAGACAGGGTAGGTGCTATAGGTACACGTTAAGTGAGCTGCCGCCGGTTCTATATAAACAATTCTGTACTTGCACCAATGTTTGTACATATTAACTAACTTGGCTTGTGACATACTATTTCAATAATAATATGTTCTGCGAGCAGTGCAGTAGTTTCATAAAAAGAATTGACGCGATATGACAACTTCTAATAACAATAAAACAACTATATACCGTTGATGAGATTCACGACTCTTAGTTATTTTTTGCTTCATTTGATTTGCAGTCCAACCCGTTTGTATGAAATGAATGCAACACAACGTTAGCACACACAGCCACAGGAACAGATATATATCTATTATAATAAGATCGATATATATAAACAATAAACATATATAGGACATCGGACATACATATGATGTACCTGGATCCACTGAAAGTAATTGGAATAGATGTGATTAGAGGTGGAAACGAACTGACTTTTTCACGATCGATTCGGATTAAAAATTCCCGTTCGAATTCGATTTGAGTTCGCTGCGGCAACAAAAATCTCGGTTCAGTTCTAAATTTAAGACGAAGGATTTTAACGAATTAATTTAATAGTATTAAGTTGGAATATAAAAAAGGAAATGGGATTATAACATTGCTGAACACATTATAGTGTCCTGTTTCGACCGTTTTCGAATTTATTTTTATTGATTAAAAATATATTCTATGATCAAATTTTATACTTCAACTTCCATTCTTTAGACTCCCAATAATACAATCCTATTTTAACTAACTCTTATTATGTCAGTAAGAAACTAGAGCTTTCTTACACGATTCAATTACCTGTATGAAGACTGTTACAAAGTTTAGCTCGGTTGGAATTTGGTTCGAAATCGAGTCTAGTTCGAAAATTGTTTGCAAAGCTCGGTTCGATTCGGTTCTTTCCCACCTCTAAAATATATAAATTAATATAAATATAATAGGGGTTCTCATTCAAAAGCGTACAAAGGCTTCCCCTATGTCATACACTTACACGCCATGTAAAGAATTGTAAGCTGGCGCGTGAGACAAATCCCTTTGTTCTTCTGGTTATTCACCGGTGTGAAATTGAAACAAAAACATGACACAGGCCCTAGTGAATAAGAATTTATAAGCTCTACATTTTAAACAAGAACCCCTAAAATATTATTGTACCATACAGATACCTACGTTGGAAATTATGTGAAATGAAATGACAGAACGAACTTTAAAGTTTGGGCACATATTCTTATTTCATGATAAATTCTTTGCATGAAGTGTTACATTATGTTATTGACTGTGCATTGTATATCCACAGCTATTGTAACATTTTTATTTGTCTCAACCTACTCAAGACAAAATATGTTTGCTCTTCTTGGTGACCATTTCCTAAAAGCGACCTACTAAAGCGAAATTACTATAAAGCATATAATATTATAGCCTATCATATAGTCACAATGTGTTTCAATGCATACGCTTTGTAGAAGTCAAGGACGTAACTACGTATGGTCTCACTGGGCTTGAGCCCCCCCCCCAAATCCCAGAAGAAAGGCGTTGTCAGAAAAAATTTGTGGCCGAAGGCCCCAAATTTTGACGTTTTTGGGGGGCTTTCAGCCCCTCATACGGCACGAGCCCTCCCATTACAAATTTCTATATACGCCCCTGGCTAGAAGTTATGAACTAATTGTAAGAACAAGCATTATATTGTGAATTGTAAGCAAACAACTAGTTTTTATAGATTAGTTCATTTGATTGATTGATGTATTTAGCTATAGATCTTGTACTCCAGTCACTCCGTCTCTCACAGTCAGTCTCGGCAATGCATAACTTGTCTAGTTTCAGAATAGCCTTTTGCTAATTCAATCCACGTACTCAATTCATCGAACATTAGACATTATTATGTATTGGGTTTTGAATTATTTAGTTTGAAGGAATGTAACATCTACCATGTCTTGTACAGCATGAAATATTTCCTATTGAAAAAATGAGTGCTACTAATTACTTACTATGAACATGAGTAACAGTAACAGTTGCAGGAGATGCAGCAAAAAAAGGAACCCGTTCTGTCTTGCACATTCATAACAATCTTGCAAAGTAGTCTACCGTCGTCTTCTACCTCCACTTAATGTGGCTCATCTTGCTCCATTTTTTACAAATGTGTGCAACATTTTTTACCGTAGAGTAGTAGTGCTGTAAGATTATATAATGCAATCTTATTTTTTCAAATGATTAATTTTAATTATTAATTATTCGTTTTTTTAGATTTTGATCTAACCAGACGGAAGCACGCTTTAGTCTAGATGGCTCACGTTAGGTTTGGCTTGCTCACAACAATACCTCATTATTGCATGACAATTTTGTTGTCATATACGTTGTCAAAAACGACGCGACACCACGTTAAAACTAAAACAAAATTATATCAGTAGATGTCTGCTTTATTATGGGTAATGTAATCGGGTAATACAGACTTGAATTGGTGGCTATCACACATGGTGCTAATTAAGTGTCCCTTTTTTATTCTGTGGGTTGCGGGTGTACTGGAAAGAGGGACAAAATGATAAACTGTTGACCCCATGACCTCTACGACTTCGAGTGTAGCTAAACCACTTGAGGTAGCTTGCCTTGAACGAACAGAAATAATAATAATAATATAAGATGTAACAAAATAGTGTTCCAATTTCCAATGTAAGGCAAAGCATACTATGCATTTATTACATAGGTACTTTATATATAATATATAACTAATATAGTTAATACAACATTCATATCATCTTTTATTAAACTAACGCTACTTACATCTGTAAATTAACAGCACAAATAATATGCTTCAATTTGTATATTTCTTTCTATTGCTATAAAGAACATTCAAATATGCATTATAATAGTACGAGGCATTTAGTGCATAATGGTTTTATAAAATTTTTGCTGACTTCGTCTGGTCGTGTAACAAATACCATAATCTATACATATTATATAGTCTGGAGTCTCAAAGTCTCAATGTATTAACTATAGGGCTAGACAGGAATTTGCCTTCAAAAGCCGTCCGAGTTCGTTCGCTCTCAAGTTCCTGGTCTTTCCATATTACATCACTTTACAACTAACAACTTGATACAAATTGTTTGTTTTTTCGTAATTAAGTTTTCAACTAGTTATACCAGTACGTCCTTGCACTTTGTAAAATGTCTCCCTGTTTTGTCCCGACATGTAAAAGTGGACATAACAGCACAATCACCCATTATTTCGACCCAGTAGTAGTGTTGCAAAAAGTGAATAAATATTCTAAGGGTAATTCGAGCAGATAAAATCATCGAGTGTGTCATATGCATTTTAGAAAAATCTGTAATAATTTCCAATGATCGTTTTGTAATAAACGAAACAGAAGTTAGTTTGCTTCGTCATAGGTGGAAATTAGTGGAAAATGCTATTCCAACAAAATTTCCTTTACTGCCGTCTTATCGACAGATCTGTTTTCCAATGAAACGTAAAAATCGAAATAATACGGACCAAACTATTTCTTCTAAGAGAAAAAGTCCCTGCATGAAGAATTAAACGACCGTTTAGTGGACACGGATTGGAAAGTTAACTCGTCATTGAAGGAAGAAAAATTTCAGTTGACAACCGTCACCGCCAGAAATCAAGACGAAGCATTTACGAAATGTCTAAAGGTTTTCAAATAAGTTGCAGTTTAGCATTATACTCTTATCATTATACTTTAGCATGAAATCCTTATGCACTTGCCACGTATATATAATTAATATAGTCTTTTACTGATTACAGATGACAGACCACAGCAGCTGTACTGCACTTGTAGGGGAAATGGAAGTGACAAATACAACCAAAAAGACTTTCCCAAATCAAGAAAACAGAATCTTTCTTGTAGCACAGTTACAAATATTCTTGACCTTTTAATGTCTTTAAAACATTGTCAAGGCATCAGGGGCTTTCAAAAAGTGAGAAATGTTAACGCTGGATAGAAGTCAAAGGAATTGTGATTTTCCAACCAATGTGAAAGAGTGGGAAACTTCTTAATATGTGTACCGTGCAAAACATTATTACCAGCATTAGAACAAAGCTTAAATCGACAAAGTAATCAACTTAATAAACTGGAGGACATTAATAAAAAATTCAGGATAGCTGGGATTCAGAGATAGGTCTGAAATTTTAAGGGTTCAGAGTCTACAGAAAAATTCACACAAAGGCTGAATGATGTTTCGGTGCTCTAAATGGACGCATTCCCAAAGAGGCATTGGAGGCCTTCATGGGTACACATTGAACAAAGATATTGCTACAATAATATATTAAACTTGTATTGTAATTATTACAATACAAGGTTTTTTTAGGTTTTTAATCAAAATAAAGGAAGGCCATATTTAGAGGAAGGCGAGGGGAAAACTGACCATTTAAATTTTGAAAGTTACGCCAGTTAATATTGGCTTTTGTACAAATAATGCACATTATTAATTATTAAGTAATTATGGGCGTGTCTGAAAGAAACTCTCACCTTATTCCTATTTGTCTGCTCGTACATTATTTTATTAAGTAACAATAAATAATGCATCTAAAGTGAATTACATTGTTTATGATATGATACAAATATATACGGTATTAAACGTCCTGAAGCATTATAGCGAAAAAACTGAAAGCAAATAAAGTTCTTAAACATGGTACCTTTAATTATATAAAATAGGATCATTCTTTATTACTATAATTTATAATTGCTATAAGAATGCATCACATTTTCATCATGAAAATCAATTTGCTCGCAAATTTTCAAGAATAGTTGAAAGGGTTACATGGTTGACTAAAGTTTATCCTCGTTTGGAAAATATCGCTTCATGCGAACAATATTAGATTGAATTAAGATTCAAAAGAATCTTATTTTTAATTTTTCGACTTCTTTCTAGGCAGCTTTACGTTAGTTCAGATCAATCATGCCCTGTCTCATTACTACCGAATCTACAAGTACAATGATGTAAAATAATGGCACATACAAAACATGTAAATTGAAGCATCGAAACCCAATATTGGGCATTTGATGATATTTTTACCCCTAAAAATTAAGTTATTATTTTCTGTAATTAATAACTAACGAACATCTTTGTCCACCCTTGAGAATATAAAGACAACCTCCACAGCTATCCTTGAAGTCTTTCCAACTAGCGCGGACATCAACTCCAGATCCAACCAAGTATTCCATGTTTGGTGTTTGAATTATTGTTTGTTGGAATTCTTCAAAGTTTGTCTTTAAAATTTTGAATTTAATTTCGAAATACCAAACAATTAATAATACTGATTAATTTCATTATAATTTGTATTTTATTTTACGATATTTGACTATTTGACACTACTTTATTATTAGCGTACAGATTCTGCAGACTGCAGACAATTACAGTCAACCGTGTTAGTGAGATAAAGAGATTAATTGTAAACTTCATTATTAGAAACCTCCCGAATTTACCTTCACAATGAATGGAACTTTGACTGAAAACTTGAAAAGACAGAAACTGGAAGAAATGGAATTCAATGAAATTGATGCAATATTGCCGTCTCTGTTGAAAGAAGATTTAATAACCGATATCGAGTGTCGCATAATTGTAAGTAAATACTTTTTTGAAAGTGTAGAAGTAATAAATAATCAAGTAAAGTATTAAAGTGCTGACCAAATGTAAGCTGTTTCATTAACTACGTATAACATGTTACATGATGAATATTATTTTATATGA
>JABASD010003742.1:0-18409 GCA_019776165.1 Pogonognathellus flavescens | reverse complement strand
AAGCGCGAAAATTTTTACAGTTTTTGGTTCATTTGGAGCCAAATTTTATACTTTTTGCTTGTTTTTTTTGAAAATTCCAAAAATATCTGGTGCATAATACCATAATCTGGGGGGTGCTTGAGCCCCCATAGCACCCCCCCTGGGTACGCGCTTGTTGTTGAGTATGATTTAGTTGGAATATAATAAATTTCGGTACAATTTTTAATCCAGAAATGAGCACATTTTGATTTTTCAAAGTCACTTTTGCCAACCTAACTCATATTGTGTACGATCCGTTTTATTTCCTCGCATTGATGATTATGTGAACGTAGTTGCCTTTGGATAATACAATAATAATATTACGTATTAATTAGCTAGTATGCATTAATTGCATTTTCTTAAAAATCAATTCCTTGAAATATGTATTTGCAAGTTGTGCCAATTTCATTACTTTTAACATAAACAGATATGGGTCACATGTTGTTCACAAACAGGATAATTACAAACGCTACGTATGAGGAATTGTATTATGATTGAGTGAAGTAATTAAGGAAAAATATAATGGAAAATGTTAACAAATCATGTAATAGTAAAATAGTTGTTCTCCACACTTTTTGCACAACATATTTTGGAAAGTATTCTACGATTGAGGTGTGAAAGCTGTGGAGCCGTTTTAAAAAATGAATTATTAAACAGAACAGTCACTTTCTAGATCATATTTTACTGTTACGCGTTTTATAACAGCTCATTAAAAAAACTACGTTTTCGTTCTGAAATTACAAAAAGTATAAATGTATGGAAATTAAAACGCTGTTCAGGGACTTTTGTAAATTTAATTTGGTTGTCACATGTGTCATTTTTTTTAGGTAATTGTCAGTACGATTAAAATAGTATTGCAGTATCAATATGCATTTCAAATATTAAGCTCGGGCTTTTAATTTTGTTATAGACGTAAGCTGTACACCGGAACGAATAATTTAATATGCCATGCTTATAAAAACAGAAAGGATCAATCGTAGTCCTTTGTTGGTATTATACTGTGAAAGACAAACACGAATTTTAAAAATTAAACTAATTTATGAATTAAATACGACCTCCGTTAGTTATGAATTATTTCAGACTTATGAATATAAGACAGGGTTAATTTGAGACTAAAAATATTGAAAAAGACATAAATATCCATTTTTAGAATTTAAAACACTCGTAAAAACGGAATAAAATATTCATATAATCTAAATTGGAAATGGAATGTGAAGCCGGAAGTCTAAATTTTGAATCCAAAGATATAAAATCTGAAACAAGTGTTTTCTGCTACCATCTTTGCAGCCAAATCAAAACGTGTGGATAATTTCGGCGACAAAAGTGTCCATTTGACGAATTTAAAAACATAAGCTTCTACAAACGGAATAAAATATACATATTTTTAATATGCAAAACGGAATGTGAAGGCGAAAGACTAAATTTTGAATCCAAAGGTATAGACTTCAAAACAAGTTTTTTCTGCTGCCATCGTTGCAGCCAAATCAAAACGAACGAACAATATAAATTCAATAATTTCAGAAACCATATTAATCATTCATATGACCAAAACGATCCTAAGCTGTACACCGGAACGAATAATTAAATATGCCATGCTTATAAAATTGTAGTCGCCCTAAAACATTTTATTTAATGTTCAACCTGCTTTTACACGATAGACATCGTAGGAATAAGAAAAAAATATGTGTGGTTTCTGCATACTCAATTACGAAAATGCGTAATTAAGAAAACTAATTTTGCTGGTGCAACGCTATCCCTGAACTCTACTTACAAGCGAAATATTAATTTAAGAAATTTAATACAGTTGATTTATAGTAAAGCATATCTGCTTCATATTTTGATTATTTTGCCACAAATCTACAAATTGCACTTCCCTTGCTTCCGAAAATTGTTGTCCGCCCTAAAACATTATATTTAATGTTCAACCTGCTTTTACACTATAGACATCGTAGGAATAAGAAAAAGAAATGTGCGGTTTCTACAAACTCAATTACGAAAATGCATGTGATAGGATATAAAATTACCTCGTTAATTAAGAAAACTAATTTTGTTGGTGCAACGTTATCCCTGAACTCTACTTGCAAACGGAAACTTAATTTAAAACTAACATCAAACAGTCCTATGGGACTTCACGAGGTAGGATTTGGACACAAACAATGGCATTAGTGATTTTGTAACCAAACAAAAGCAAAAACAATACCAAATAAATGATTTTTAGGTAAATTGAGTTTATATATATCAAAAATCATTTTTAAATTTAAGTGTGCTTCCAAACTCTTAAAAGGAAGAGCGGTAAAGTAATTTATAATAAAATTTAATAGCCAGAAGCAGAATCAATGATTAAATATATAACATGGTATCTAAAATTAACGCACAATGCTTAATACAGATTATAGATAATCTGTATTAAGTATTTAATTCATAAATTAAACTAATTTATGAATTAAATACGACGTCTGTTTTCTTTGAACTGTTTCAGACTTATAAGACAAGGTTAGTTTGAGAATAAAATTTTTGAAACAGATATAAAATATTCATTTTCTAAATCGATATAGGTGGCCTACGTTCTTCCAACAGTACAAGCACTACTTTTAATTTACAGTCAGTCAAAGATTTCATGCCGATACCGAAGGATATTCTTCCAACAGTACAAGCACTACTTTTAATTCACAGTCATTCAAAGATTTCATACCGATACCGAAGGATATTCTTCCAACAGTATAAAGACTACTTTTAATTTACAGTCAGTCAAAGATTTCATACCGATACCGAAGGATATTCTTCCAACAGTACAAGCACTACTTTCAATTCACAGGCATTCAAACATTTCATACCGATACCGAAGGATATTCTTCCAACAGTATAAGCACGACTTTTAATTCACAGTTAGTCAAAGATTTCATACCGATACCGAAGGATATTCTTCCAACAGTACAAGCACTACTTTGAAATCACTGTCAATCAAATATTAGCTGCTCTTATCTTGCAATTCCGCATTTTGGTTACAATCAAAGTAATAAATACTATAACCTTGCTTCTAAAAAAAGCGATATAAATAATAATGCTTTAATATGATACGGAAATGTGATTAATTTACATACGAACCGCATTCATCGTTTGTAAGATTGCATGTTTAATACTTTTCATTTAATGCATTCAATTTCTGCAATATCTGCAATGTATTTTCATTATCAACAATCTGCATAATAGTGCAGATTTCAGATTAATTCAAAACTATTTTGCTTATAGCTATTTAATAATTTTTTTCATAATTTGCAATTATAATGGAAGGAGATTGCAGAATTGATGCATGTCTTTCCTCTGTTTAATGGCTATAGCTATTTAAATACAATTAAAAACGTTTCTCTGTTTTTGTTAAAAATCAGACGCAGTGCACTCTGCATAATATTACCGGCTTGTCTTTTAGGACGCGGCGGACGCAACAAGGCATGATCCGATCCGACGCTTGGGGCATGAGAATTGTTTAGCTTAGACACTTAGGATTGGAAATGCTTTTTGCTTTGTTTCAACTTGATTCTCACAAGCCGGGAACTTCGTATGTTATTTATGCCGTGATTCTGAAAGTATTTAGTGTAGAACCCGTGTTCTCGACAATGCTAGCAACTACAAAATAAGGCAATATGATGCTTGCTGTAACACTGGGAACTAACTGAAATATTTCTTTTCAGTGGTATGGATGAATAAGTGCGGATGATTAGTGTGCCGGCTGACAATGACTAACTAACTTCAAGCGTGTCAACTTTAATTAGTAAAATGATTAAGACATAATCTCCAGGGCCAACCAAAAATTGTTCCCTTCACACCAAGATTTAATTTCCGACTTGTCTTCAGTTTCAATTTAACACACACTTTAACAGTCAATCCAATACTTATACTTACGAAAAATGCTTCAAGATTAAACACGAATATACAAATTATTATAATTGATTCAATTCTCCAGTAGAGGGCTCCTCCTTGCTAGCTCCCAATTCCAAGGCTCGAGAACAAGCCGCAACTGCGACTGCAACATTCCTGGACCTCGTATTTCGACAATCGCATTATCGCACAATTAGAATTTGCAGTGCTTGCAAAAATAATATAGACATAATTGTTGAAATAATGGAAATGTTTAAGTAATATTTCCCTTCTTTCCAAACGTCAGTTAATTCAACAAACTTGAAATGAGACCGAGACTAATTTTTGTTTTGTCTCGTTCTCATGATCTTTAGCTTAACCTTTTGCAATTAAACTGCTTATGACAGAGTCGTCAACTCACATCGTAATGAGACTGTGAGCCGACGATTCTGAGTAAGAGGTCGACGAGAGCTAATGTTAATAATACGCACACAGTACTTTACTGGTGTGAAATCTGAATTGGGATCAGATTGAATACTGTTGTCTTTGTCCAGAGTATTATTTTATTACTTTGTTTGTTACAAAATGAAGATAGAGATTTTTATGTCAAATACACAAAAATCTCTTTCTCTCTCGTCCATAGCTTGCATGTACATTGTAATACCTGTATTAGGTATATATAATATAATATTGTTCTCTTATGTAAAATAGAAATAGTATGCACCTATTTAGTTTAAATCTCTTATTCTCGATGATTTGGAAACTTACCTTTTTGAGCAACTTTTGGAGTACATCTACATTGGAGCAGTGAACTACAAATATATGCACAACAACCAAATGTTGTCAGGACTAATTCGAGCTGCCGATAAGTATGATTTACACGAATTAAAGTCATTATTTGCAGTAGTGCTTTGGCCAAAGTAATAAATCCTGAAAATGTTGGAGAATTGGCTCTTTTGTCATATCGACACAATGCTGACCAATATGTGAAGAAGGAAATCGAAATTTTTTGCCGAGGGTAAGCTAACCAACCATTGATTATCGAGTATTACATTAAGTGTACTTTTGAACGAGCTCGTTAAATTTAAATTAACAATCGAATCAAAATTATAATAGTCTTTAAAGTGAAAATGTGTTTACAGAAACTTGTAAAGTTTGTTGAAGCTGAAGTCTGATGGAAAAGAAGTATTTAATACGCCAAGTGGTCATGTACTTGAGTCGACCAGAAGAGAAATCCCTCCAGCAAAACAATTGATAACGGCGGATGGAAAAGAAGATGATTAAAACCCCAAGTGGTCGTTTAATAGATTCAGAAGAAAAGGAAATCCCTCCAGGAATAGCATTAACTGCTGTAGAAGGAAAAGCAGTATTTAAAACACCAAGTGGCCGTTTGCTGGATGCGGTCGGAAAGGAAGCCCTCTAAGGAACAAAATTGAAAACAGAAGATGGTGAAGAAGTAATTAAGACCCCAAGCGGGAGTTTAGTAGATTCGGCCGGAAAGAAAACTCCTCCAGGAGCAAAATTGACAACAGCCGATGGAAAAGAAGTAATTAAAACACAAAGTGGCCGTTTACTGGATTCAGACGGAAAGGAAATCCCTCCAGGAACAGCATTTACAGCGGCATATGGAAAAGCAGTGGTTTAAACACCCAGTGGTTATTTGTTGGATGCGACCGGAAAGGAAGTTCCCCAAGGAACAACATTGAAAACATTAGATGGTAAAGAAGTATTTAAAACCCCAAGTGGCCATTTACTGGGTTCAGACGGAAAGGAAATCCCTCCAGGAACGAAGTTGACAGCGGCAGATGGAAAAGAAGTATTTAATACACGAAGGGGTCATGTACTTGAGTCAACCGGAAGAGTTATCCCTCCAGGAGCAAAATTGACAACAGCAGATGGAAAAGAAGTGATCAAAGCACCCAGTGGTCGTTTACTTGACTCAGATGGAAAGGAAATCCCTTCAGGAACAAAATTAATAACGGCAGATGGAAAAGAATTAGTTAAAACACCAAGTGGTCGTTTAGTGGGAGGACGGCGACGATCATCTGTTCGTGGTGATTTTGATGATTTGGATAGAAAAGCTACAATCATTCAGGTAACATGTAATCCTTATTGAAAAGTTTAATGTATTTCCCTGCTGTCGATGCATGAAGTGTCAGTTATTTATCATGTTTATATTTTAGGCTGCATATATAGGACATGAGGCTAGAAGAAGCCTTATAGATAATCAATTATGAAACCAGAATTCTAAATGCATGCACGCGCAAAAACTGAAATATTTTATTTGCAGTCGGACTGAACGCAATACATGATTCCCTTGGTCGAAAAGGTGGTAAAATTCAAACGTCATCCATTAATGCGATAAATCGGGTTCAACACGAAAAGTCAACGTTGCAAAAATATAGAAGGACAGTCTAAAAGTAAACTTAAACTATGAAAATTGGTTTCTTGATTGTGTTAAACATTTAATCATAGTTGATTTTCGTCCCAGCTGAAAATTTACTGTTAAAAATTTTGAACATTGAAAGTGTGTTGCAATATGAAACTGGTGATCATTGTTTAAAAAGAGTATATAACGGACATCGAATTTAAAAAATAAATTGCAAATTCGCTTTTATTTAGTAAACCTTGTTATTAGTTATTGTCATTGCTTAGATTGTAGATAATTTTTCTTATTGTCGTTGTTCAGTATTCCATAATAATTGCGGATTTGCACTATTACCCATTTACAATTATAAAGTCAAATAATATAAAGTGAATTACTAATTTGAAATTTTACTGATCACTGAAAATGAAGAATTATAATGGGGGAATCAAAAACTTTAGTCCGTGCGGTTTACTGTGGGTCTTTAACGTTGTGTTTTATTAAACTTTATTAACTCTTTCAGATTTTCATCGAAAGCTTGTTGATGGACGATTGGAGGTTTATAAAAATTTAACTGAGAAAAGCAATTCCCCTTCTGACGAGTAAAATATTTAGAAGGATGACTTCAAGGATCAGTGCAGTCGAAAATAATGGAAATCACCCATTACTTAGTGCAGTGGTATTGGAAAAACAAATATATTGACTGGTTGATTTTCACTTATTCACACAATGGACTGAAATTAATATAAAATTTCTTCTCTTCAATCATGTTTTTAGGTTACTGACTGCATTTTTGGATTTTTGCCCATTAATGACGTTCTCAAATGTCGGCTGGTGTGTCAACAATGGAAAACAGCTTCATCAAACACTCTCCGAAAACGCGTCACCATTAATTTCAAAAAAGGACAGGGACCATCAAAGTTTATAAATGTTTTTGGAAACTCTTTTGCTGATATCCGATTTAAATCTTTCGAATTCGGGAAGAATTATGAAAATGGGTGGGATGTTTTGGAAATCGAAGAGTTTTTTGATAAATGGGGTGCACATATCGAAAAGCTGAAATTCCAAGCACATTGTTTGTATAAGAAAAACAAAGCTAATTGGTTTAAGAGCTATGACATAACTCCTTGGATTCTTAAAGCGCCCAACTTAACTAAACTAAATGTCATCAGTTACCAGGCAAAAACTAAAATTGAAATTCAGTTATCAAAAATTTCTTCCGTGAAAGTTATTACCGTGAGCGGATGTACGTTTTCGATTGATGATGCTTTAAAAGAAAATATTCAGATCAAGCCTGAGGAAATCAATTTCAAAGATGTCATTTTTAAAAGAGGAGGCTCAATTCAGAAGAAGTTTCGTCTCAATGACGTCATCGATTTTAGCGAAGCAAAACAAATAAAATTACTTTGTGCGTATGCTGAAACAAAATTTGAGCTGGATATGAGGAGTGAAATACTTAATGTCAAAAGTATTCAGATGGCACATTTAAAACTTACAAATTGGGGAGCAGCTTCAGGGAAAGTGAACTTATTTTATTTGTGTAATTCTAATTTCGTCGAAAGTAATCGATTACAAATCGATCAGCTGTTTTGTGAATTTTCTACAGTTGATTTTTCTGCCCTGCCAAAACCCATTAAGAAACTTCATTTTTCGGAGCCTATGAAATATATTTTTAGCTGTAGGGAAGCAATTGACTTACCACAATTGAGATATCTTCGACTCGATAACGACCAAGATTATCCGCTAGTTTCATTATTTAATCGATGTTCGAATTTGGTTGAATTAGAGTTAGGTGGTTGTTACGGGAGTAATTCGACTGTGCATCTGAATCTTACTTTAATACCCAAAAGTGTTACACGGTTAAAAATAAATTATAAAATAGTTCCTGCTAACCATACTGAAGAGGATGAAAATGTTGGTCGAGAAATCGGAGGTGCAAATTACATTTTAAATCTGGACACTCTTATTTTGGAAGATTACCTCCACCGTCTTTCAACTAAAGTTTCTCAAATCATGAAGATTATCAAACCGAAAGTTTTGGTCGTTTCATGTAATGATCCAGAGAGAGTAATCGATACAACCCGTATTTGTGATTTTGTCCTTGCGAACAAACAGTTGAAGAAAATAATTGTCGGCTCTTCCTCTGAGTTGCACAAGAAAACTCGATTTGAATTAAGTGTTTTTGCACGTTTCGTTGGAAGAAAAAAATCCGATTATTACGAGTTTGAAAATCAACATGAAACGAGCAGCGATTACGAAGATCCCGTTGGAACTCCGATCTCAGAAGAAGTATTCGATTTTTACAGACGAATGAATGGATTGGATCCACGTTGCTACACATCTCGCCACGACTTTTGACCCAATTTTTTTCAATTGGTATCGAGAAGAAACATTGAAAAAATGATCATTATAAATGAACTGAATTAATTCGTCCTTCTAAATAAAAAACGATTTTTATAAATGAACTGAATTAATTGGTTTAAATAACAAAAAAACAGTTTTATATTAAATTATAAATGAACTGAATTAATTCGTCTAAACAAAAACGAGTTGAATTCAGTAAAACTTACTATATAAATTGTAGGTTTGATTATGATCTCAATAAATTGTCAATTAATTATGCCTCTGATAAATTAGAAAAGTTTGTGCATTTGATGTCATAAAATAACTAATAAATACATCAGTATATATATTGCGGCATTAGACGTGTCATTGTAATTCAGCATAATTTGACCATATTTAGAATCACTTGATCATTCAACCGGAAAATTCATGTTTTCGGTAAATGCCGAGTCTTTATTAAACAACTAGACTGAAAATACCGGGTTTGCCCAGGCGTCTTTTAGAGCATGTACGGTTGTCAAAATCCATTTTGCAATTAATTGTAACCATAGAAGTTAATTAAATTTGACAACGATATCAACAAGTTTATCACGTAGTATCAAGTAGTATTAATCTGATTAGATTACTATTAAACGGATATCTGCAAGTACATTTGCCCGTTGGTACGATACAATTGATAATGATAATGGTAAAAAAATTGTTTTAGTATTCTTATTTTATCTGCTTCATATGCAATTCCTTGTAGTTTTTGTTTGTGTCTGTTTTGACAAATTTAACCAAATCATCAATTCCTGAAAGTCAAAGTTGACAAATTTTGACTTCACACGGAGTGTTTGTTATCAGGACCACTTTGTATGAATTTGTGCAAGACATTTTACATAGCAAAAGTGATTTGAGTTGCAATTTTGTAAAAAGTACTTAAGCAGAGAATTTGCAATGAAACATTTGTTGTATAACCTTACACTAAGCGAACTCTGTAACACTTTGGATTTGTTGTGATTAAGATTTACCTGGTGATGATGGTTTACAATAAAAGCTCTGTGTTGGCTAAAGGTCAACTTTTATGTTGGGATGCATTCGAGAAATTGTAAAGTACCAATTTTATTGTATGACTCGCTTCGACTAAACTCCATAATTGAATCCCTTGGTCAAAACCGCGCTAAACTTCAAATATTGTGCATGAGAGAAATTATTTCAGTGAAAAGTTGGAACACATCTTTAAAAATCCGCAATTATTTAGTCAAAATATTTCAATTTA
Organism: Pogonognathellus flavescens; assembly: GCA_019776165.1. Lineage (NCBI taxonomy): Eukaryota > Metazoa > Arthropoda > Collembola > Entomobryomorpha > Tomoceridae > Pogonognathellus > Pogonognathellus flavescens. Next base: position 8,570 of record JABASD010003742.1, on the reverse strand, counting down.
GTTGTGCAAGTATACCGTAATTATTTCGCAGATAATTTTTTATTTGTTGTTTTACAGTTGATGGTAAATTACGTTATAGGCTCCTTACAAATTTGGATTTTTTAACAACCAACCAAATATCCGCTCCTACTGTCAACCATCAGCAGAGAGAGATTTGACTACAAGATCAGCTGTAGCAATGGAATTCTTGGAAATGGACAGAATATTTAAATCGTTGCTAAAAAAAGGATTTATGACTGATGCTGAATTCCAAAAAGTTGTAAGTTTTTTTTATGGATTGAGTAATCTTGATTGAGCTATTGTGAAATTGTGATACCGTGAAAATTTAGTGTTCCTTTTTTCATTGTTATCTCAGTTATGCGCAAATTATTCGCGAAGCGGGCGATCTAAGCATTGCTGATAATATGAGAATGTATTTGATTTGCTTAAAATGGCTTGTTAGTTGAAATACATTGCCCTTGCAATTTCTGCAATGATATATTTACTTTAACATGACTGCTTATTAAGTGACGAAGTTACTTTATAAAAAGACCAAAGCTGTCCGTCCGTCTGTCAGTCTGTCCGTCCGTCTGTCAGTCTGTCCGTCCGTCCGTCCGTCAACACGATAACTGAAGAACGGGTTTAGATATTGTGACCAAATTTGGTACACGTAATGATGAGGACCTATGTGAGGTTAAGTTCGAAGATGAGGTCAATCGGTCAACTCCTTCATGACCTCTGACCTAGTATAGTGATACTGTATTTATACAGTCTCAAATAAACAATGCATTCTAATTACTGCTATGCGACTTGAAATCTCTCAACTTACGTATTTAAAGACCGCCATAGTGTTTTAATATTGCAAAAATAAAAATTCTTAATATAAGTATTCAGCGGCGTTATAGTTCTACTAACAGTGTCACAATTTACATGTTGATGTCATTGAAAAGGTTACCATGTTTAAATGCACTATTCAGTGTCACTATTTCCTTCTGTCACTTTTTTCTACCGTTGCAAATGGTTTATATTATTTTTTGTCAGTGTTTTTTAATTGCTGTCAGCTCTGAGGTATGCTATTCAAATTCGAAACATTTGAATATAGTGGCTTGTTGCATTATCTCTCGAATGGCTATGTAGGTTGTTGAGTAGACAGATATGACAGGTTATTTAAAAATTAACTGAAAATCAACATTATGCCGCTATTAGTTTCTGAAAGACGGGATTCACTGCCAAATGCTGCAAAGAAACATTTATGCGGGCCCATTTCTCTGGTCTCGTATTTTGAAATCCTAAAGATGCGCGTTTGTCGTGTGGTACAATTGACTTCTGGCTTTATGCGACTAAACGATTTTTGTTATATTTCTTCCAGTTACAAATCGAAAACATTGATGATCGAAAATCGGAGGTTTTTGACATTATGATGGTGAAAGACCAAACTATTGCTGTCGAAATACTAAATATATTTAGAAGGATGACTGCAAGGGTTCGTGCAATAAAAGAAGATAATGGAATTCACCCATTACTCAATGCAGTGGTATAAAAAATAAATTTCAAATATAAACTGATTAAATATTTCAATATCTCAATCGAAGGATATTCTGTAAACTGTTTCTAGGTGGCTGACTGCATTTTTGGATTTTTGCCTATGAAAGATGTGCTCTATTGTCGCCTGGTGTGTCATCAGTGGAGAACTGCTTCTTCAGTCACCCTCCGAAAGCGTGTAACCATTAAGTTCAAAACACAAGGACCATATAAGTTCTTTGAAGACTTTACAAATTGTATTCCTGAAAACAAGTTTCAAGCTTTCAAATTTTCTTGCAATAAAGATGGATGGAACACAACAGAAATAGAAGAGTTTTTTGAAAAATGTGGTGCAAATATCAAAAGTCTGAAATTTTCACCGTACCGTTTATTCAAAGATGACGAAGAATTTGTTTTAGAGAATTACGACATAAGCCCTTTGATTTTAAAGGCTTGCAACTTGATCAATCTAGATACCACCGGTTGTGTGGTAACTAAGTCAGGCTACCACAATAAAGAACATACTTTACTTGAAATTCAATGGTCTGAAATGCCTCCAGTGAAATCCATTTCTGTGCATGGATGTTTAATTTCCATTCATGACGTTTCACAAAATAATGTGAAGATAAAACCTTTGAAAATTGATTTAAAGGATGTCGCAATCAAAATCGGGGGCACAATTCAAGAGAAATTTCTTGTCAATGATGTCATAGATTTCAGCCAAGCCACAAATTTGAATTTGCACACTGGAGGTAGCACCCGAACTGACACAATTATGGAGTTTGATATGAAAAGTCAAGTACTAAACTCGCAGAGCGTTCAATTTATTGATGTACAACCTAAAAATTGGGCTGCAGCGACGGGAAAAGTTTGCTTCTTTTATTTGCGTGGTGCCGATTTCAAAGAGAAAAATAATTTGCAAATCCAACTGTTGTATTGTGAAAAGTCAAGAGTTAACTTTTCTGCCCTTCCAATTACAATAGAAAAACTTTCTTTATCAGAATCACGGGCATTTGCTAGCGGAGAAAACATCAATTTACCATGTTTGAAATACCTTCGATTCAACAACAATCACAATTTTCAAGACATTGCCAATCTCGCTGAATGTCCAAATTTAGTTGAACTAGAGTTAGGAGAATGTTACCCGCATCCACAAAGAAATTTCAACGTCCTAAACATTAATTGGATTCCAAAAAGTGTCAAACGGATGAAAATATACTTTGACAACGTTCACAGTTTTACCAATCACTACAATGAAGAAGGTGAAAATGCCGGACACAAAATCGAGGACCGTTCCATTATTTTTCATTTGGACACTCTTATTTTGGTGGATTACCTCCACTGTCTCTCTTCTGATGTTTCTGAAATGATGTCGATTATCAAGCCGAAGGTTTTGGTTGTGTCTGGGTGGAATCATAGAGTTATTGACACAACTAGTATTTGTGAATTTGTTTCTGCGAACAGACAATTAAAGAAAGTAATTGTCGGCTCTACAGATAATCTGCACAAAAAGACCCCATTCGAATTAAGCGTTTTTTCAGGCTTCGTCGGTAACAAAAGAGCTAATTACTATCAGTTCGAAAATCACAGCGAAAAAGAAGGCAAACATGAAGATCCCATTGGAACTCCGATCTCAGAAGAAGAATTGGATTTGTATACCAAAATGGATGAATTAGATCAACGTTTTTACCTTGGAAAGTAAACTTTTCCCTTGGTTATTCAATATCCTTCGAAATCAATTAATGCTGATAAATGAACTGAATTAATTGTACTGTTAAAGGGAGTGGAGGTCAATAGTCATAGTCAAAGTTAAATTGAATTATTTACCCTGTGGGTATATTTCACTGATTGAATCGTTATGTTATTAAAATGAAATGAAATGAATTAATTGTTCTGAAATTGATAAAATAAATTCGTTGATTTATTATGTTTATCAAACGAATAATTAATAACTGTTTTAATTATTTTCTCAGAATTAACTCTTTCAATCTACTTAATGGTATCACAGCGATACAATTACTAAAATTACTAATGAAATGTCTCATGAAATATAATTTTTTGATCAGTCAAAAAAGTCAAACGATTGACAATGTTGTCAATCGATGTTCATGTTGTAAATGTTTATCTACCGATTTAACCTCTCAATCTCAATGATATGATAATACCTTTTTTAATATTTAATTTTAATTTATTAAAATTGTAAAGTCATATTCGAAATAGTATTTTATGTACCACACATATATGTTACAAGGCATAGTAGGTAAAAATATAAATAGTTATTTACAACACAGGTCGTTTGCCTTCCCGTGTTCGTTTCTAATGTCTTCGTTTCACTGAGACACCAAGAAAGGAAAGTTTTGAGTATTGCTGTAAGACTGAAGAGTGTAGTTAATGACTATACGAGAACAAGGATATTGTGCATTTTACTTAAAGGTTTATTTTGTTAGTTACAGTCAATTTCTAGGGGCGTCTCATAAGTCGTAGTTTACTGATACTTACGTTTTGGAATTTATAATTTTGACTAAATACCTTTCTTATACCAGCATTGAAAAATAAAAATACGATGTAGAACGATGAATTCGATTTACATACTATCTATTTTTGGGCTTATGAATTTTTTCCACGATGAGTTACTCACGTTGAATAATTACAACTCTATGTTGTAATATGAGTTCGCCGGATACCTATTATGGGGCTTCTTTGGGGAATAATACAGAACCAAATTGCCGGGTGCGGTACCTACTTGTACACCACTGAGATTACTGTATTACAGCACAGTTGTAAATAAAAATGCTCTACATTTTTCTCCTAACTTGCAACCTAGTCTATGCGTGAGAAGAATAAAATGCAGTCACGGAGCCTTCTACTTACAAAATACCTCGCCATATATTTTAAAAATATTTTAGCGTTGTGTTAAATAATGTTGTGATAATAATTCCACCCAAGGCCATTTTCTGAAACAAATAACAAAGCATAAACTGTATTGTAGTACAATACAGTACTGCATATCAAGTAAGGGTTGTGTACTTCTTCGGTACACTGTCTTATTGTAAGGCAAAGAAAGGCATTCTTAGAAATTCACCTGTCCAAATATAGAAAGGTGTAGTAAAGTAAAACAGTCGTCAAATATTTTTTACATTAGTACTAGAACGGGCGTAGCTGAATCAATTTTAATACCCACTACCATATTATACATTACTGGCTGTAACTAAGTTTGTCTGAATTTAATTGTGATCTGAACAAAATCCTATTTTTTAAAGTATTTTTCGATTTAATCAATTTAGTTTCTATATACTTTCACTTCACTCATTACATTTATACTCACATAAAAAATACAAAGGAAAAACAGTGTTTTCAAATTTTGTCTGAAAATGAATTTGCTGAAAAGGTAAAAGGAAATATATTTAATTATATACGTTTTCAAGCTTATGCAAACACTTTTGTGGTTTGTGATTATCATTATGATACCAACTAAATTTTAATAAAAATTGTAATTACAGGGAATTGACTGTTAGTCTTTGGAGATTAACACCATGTACAATAAAATCGGGGACAAAATCTGCAGTAGAAATCAAGCAAGTGAAATGCAGTGTCGATCCTTTCAAACCCTCAAGTTGTAACCAAAATTGTAAAAATACATCTTCTATAAAACAGCACGAGAAAATTGACCAGGATAAAAACCAAACATTTTCGGATGACAGGACCGAATGTGGGACTCAACTTGGAAAAAATGTTCAGTTGAAAGAAAGCGGTTATTCATGTTCCATGTGTTCTAAAAATTTCAGCGCTTTTTCCATATTAAATAGTCACATGAGAACTCACACTGGAGAAAAACCATACAAGTGTTTACTTTGCGAAAAATGTTTTTCGCAAAAGAAAAACATGGATATTCATATGATAACTCATACTGGAGAAAAGTCATACAAGTGCTTCTTTTGTGAAAAATGTTTTTCCCAAAAGAGAAGTTTGGATTATCATTTGAGAATCCACACCGGCGAAAGACCATTTAAATGTTCGCTATGTGAAAACGATTTTAATCAACCATCGGCTTTGAGATTGCACCTTAGAGGACTTCACTCTAAAGAAAAACCTTTTCATTGTTCCGTATGCGGCAAAAATATTACTAACTTGCCAACTCACATGCGAACTCATACTGGAACTTTTTGTTACAAATGTTCAATCTGCAGCAAAAGGTTTTCTCAATCCGGCAATTTAAAACGACATGTTATGAGTGTCCACTCTGAAGAAAGACGTTATGCATGTTCCATTTGTGAGAAACGTTTTAAGACATTTGAAATGAAAAACAGTCATTTTCAAAAAGTTCACGATAATAAGGTTCGCCTCTTCAAATGTTATTTTTGCGAAAAGACGTTTCAAACCAGTGGACTTAAAAATCGACATCAGCGTTCACACACACGAGAACGCCAACACAAATGTTACTTTTGCGAAAAAACATTTTCAGAAATTACAAACAAGAATAGACACGAACGAACCCACACAAAAGAAAGGCCATACCAATGTTCGTTCTGTAAAAAGTCCTTTTTAGACAGCGGAAACAGGAAAAAACATGAAGTAACACATGCTGGTGAAAAACCACACCATTGTAGTTTTTGTGAAAAAGGATTTGCAACCACACAAGGTGCAAAAGAGCATGAGCGAATTCACACAGGTGAAAAACCATACAAGTGTTCATTGTGTGAAAAATCATTTCGTGTAATCTGTCAAAGAAATCGTCATATCAAAAGAATCCACACAAAAGAAATGACTCACTGTTGCAACATTTGCCTAAAGCGTTTCATAACTTTTAGGGAATTAACTTCGCACATGAAAACTCATTAAACAACTTAAATTCTTTGGGACTTATTGTGTAGCACCTGCCAAATCCAACCCCTACTAAAATTTGTACATTGTCTGTCACCTGCTGACAGAAAATTATTGTATTGGACAAACAATGTAACGTGGGCCTTGGGAAATGTGTTTTGAATTTGATTGTGAAAATTCGAACAGTTCTACTTAGTCTACTTTGCACTTGCCCTATATATTTGAAGCAGTAGGTATGTGAACACGGTGTGGTTAGCGGTTATTCCATGCATATTTCTGATCTTTTAGAATTTCCAATCAGATTAACAGGCGTTTATGTTGGCAAGAAAAACGCAGAGGCTGACATGCCTTATCAAAAAGAGTTCTTCTGATGAATTAATATCCAATATTTTTTTCTAACTTACTTTGCCATAGTTTTTGTATTTCACCATTTATTTCTTTAAAAAAAGGATAATAAATTAATAAATGCAATGGGCAATAGTTGACAGACAGTGTGTAAATTTTAGTACGTGATGGATTTGATTTGGCATGTCAGGTGCTTTATTACAAGCCGTAAATTGACAACTTTTCAGAAAAAGAATTTGAAAACTAATCAAGCTGACGATACATATTTCCAAAACATTCAAAGTGCAAATAAGTTCTTTGAATTAGTAAGATCATGATTCTCAAAATGTATTAGCGAGGTAAATAATATGTAATAAATTGTGAATATAATATGTCCAGAATAACATCAATCACTATTCTAACAACTACTGATTTTTATTTCTATGTAAAATTGCACGTCCAGTTTTATTTCAAATTGAACATTGATTTATAAGAAATAGTATATGGAAATTTCAAAAAAATTCAGTACAAAAAATCGAGTAAAATGGGTATCTGTTTCTTAAATGAGAAAATTATATAAATGAGATTATATAGTTAATGAACTGAATTAGTTCGTCAAATAAAAAGATGAGTTGAATTCAATAGTTCTTAAACTGAATTATACATTACATTGGTAGCATTACTTGCAGGTTTGAATATAATTATGTCGTCAATAAAATGAAATAAATTGAATAGTGAAGAAATTTGCCATTTTTATTTATAATTAAATCATTTGATATCCGCATAAAAGACTTGTCATTGTTATTGTCATTGTACATTTGACGTTCTTTTAGGTTAAATTCATAAGACTGTATAAAAGTACGATTTTCTATCCTTTTCACTGCAGAATGTAGGTGAAATTTTTTTGCAAGGTTATTCAATTTTGGATAATTTAATAATATTGCATTTAAGAATTGTAAGCAAAACTTTTTGGTAAGAATGAATTTCGGATTTTTTTGAAGAATGAACATAAATTTGGTTGATATTAATTTATATTAAATTATTTTGTTTATGATAAATGCTAAATTTATTTATTGACTAATTCAATTGAATAATTAGTCAACTTTTGTGACGGGATGTAATGTGGAGAAATTATAAAGTACCAATGTTTTTGCGACTCTCTGATTAAACTCAATAATTGCTGCCCTTGGTCAAAACCGCGCTGAACTTCAAATATTGTGCATTGGAGTATTATTGCAGTTAATAGTAGCAGTACATCATTAAAAATCAGCAATTATTTAGTCAAAATATTTCAATTTAGTTTACAAGTGTTCCGTAATTATTGCAAAGCTAATTTATATTGTTTTTTCACAGTTGATGGTAAATTACATTCTTGGCTCCTTATAAGTTTGAATGTTTTGGACAAACTTAACTGTCAACCATCCGCATAGAGAGATTTGACTACAAGAAGATCAGCTGTAGCAATGGAATCGTTTGAAATGGACAGAATTTTCAACTCCTTGTTAAAAAAAGGACATCTAACTGATGCTGAATTCCAAAAAATTGTAAGTTTTCTTTTATTAATTGATTGGCCTTGAGTGAGCAATTTTTTGTAGTTTGACATCAATTAAACCCTCATGCGGGTCCAACCTGTTTTTCTTTAGCCCTTTATTTTCTAATCTTAGTTTCTCTTTTTGTACGATTGGTTTCTGGTGTCTGACCTTAAATGCCTAAAATATATATGTTAAAATTCTTCCAGATGCAAATGGAAAAGTTTGATGATCGAAAATTGGAGGTTTTTAACAGTATGATGGTGAAAGACCAAACTACAGCTGTTGAAATACTTAATATGTTTAGAAGGATGACTTCAAGGGTTCGTGCAAAAGAAAATAATGGAATTCACCCATTACTCAGTGCAGTGGTATAAAAAATAATTTTCAGTTATA
>JABASD010003741.1:0-18413 GCA_019776165.1 Pogonognathellus flavescens | reverse complement strand
AATCAGGAAAAAATTAAATCATGTAAAAAGGGTGAATATTTAAACTGTTCATTAAATTCTTAAAATAAATACCATTTCTTTTGCGAGGCTTTGTAAAAGTGCGGTGCGGGTGCGGATACGGTGCGGTCGATTTTTTTGATATTGGGTGCGGGTGCGGATGCGGTCGATTTTTTCGATTTTGGGTGCGGATGCGGTGCGGTCGATTTTTTCGCTTTTGGGTATGGGTGCGGATGCGGTGCGGCTGGAGCTTCCGCATCCAGGGTGCGGGTGCGGGTGCGGTGCAGCTGGAGTTTCCGCATACCAGGGTGCGGGTGCGGTGCGGCAAAGTGAAGTCCCAAGTGTGATTATGGGCGTTGGATTTTTAGAATAATGTAATTTCACACTTTATTTTGGAAATTAAAGTTTGATGTTTAAACTGCCGCCAACGCAAGTCGTATCTAGAACCAGGAGACACCGTGAGACAATATATATTAAATTTATAATTATATACATTCAGACTAATGATTTCCAAAAACCCAACGCCGATAATACAGAAAATTTAATTAGTTACACGGTAAAATTTATCCCAGGTCTGTATTCACTTCCAGTCAAAACATTTTGATCTTCGAAGTTGAGGTATTTTCCCATGTATAAGGAGCGGGAGTGGGGAGTGGGACACTCAAAATTCTAGCCTCTTAAAGGTATTTATTAAGTAGCGGAAGCTACTTTATATTATGTAGCGGAAGCTATTTTGTAGGAATCGAATGTTAGTGTCTGTCTGCCTGTCTCTGTATGTATCTATGTATGTATCTGATTACGCCGTATATCAAGAAAGATTAAATGCAACTCGCTCTAACTTTGTGTACCTTTTGTTGAGGTCACTACCAAGATTAAGTTCAAAAACAGGGTCTAAAAACAGGGAATAATTATATTGTGTATTCTTCCGCTGCATTTTTATATCCGTTTACTACGGTTTTTTATTTATTGGCATCCGTATCGAACATTTATATCTGGCATATATAGTAACTATAAACAAGCAAGCTAAAAAGTAGTAACGTAACGAATAATTGTTCTTGGAATACCGAACATTGGCGATACAAGAGGCCGAATAACCGAATAGTACGCATATGTTCATTGTGTAATACATACAAAATATTTTTTTATAGTTTTAATTGAATTTTATTATTTACGTTTTTGATGTAGGAAACTAATTAGTGCATTTGTATTTTTATTTCTCAATCAATTTAGATAATTAGCAGTATAAATTGAAAAAGCTAAAAATAAATAGAAATAATCCTGTTGTTATTTTACTAACCAATTATTAGGCTATTTAGCCTGAATGGTATACATTTCAATTTTCGCCTTCTATGTTCACAAAAGATTCATGTTTTTTTCTTAACCACATGCACAGTCTATGCAGTGGTGTTTCGAGAATTTTTTTCAAACTGCTTTTCCACTTTTTATTATAATTTAACTCATGCCTCCAAAAACATTTGATTTTATTGTAATGATGCTATATCATTGAACTATTTGCGTCCATTTTTGAAAGAATAAGTAGCCAAAATAAATCATTATCTACAAATTGAAGATAAAGCGTTCTAAATTCAGTATTTGTTAAAAGTTTAATGTTTATTTCTATTCGGTCGAATAATTGAAATATTAGCCGAATATAAACCGAGTATCAAAGTGGCCGAATACCAACTGAATATTTGTTGCAGGAAACGAAAAACCCTGGGTTGTGGGTTTTTGGGTGATCGAAAAGTTGACTACAAAACCCAGAAAAAAACAGAAAACAACCCAGAAAAACCCGCGGGTTTTTCGTTTCCTGATTCGTTGCATCACTATAAACGAGTATAGTAAATAATTAGTTATACTAATTAGTATCACATTGGTAATTAGTACACATGAATAAATCGAATAAATAGTAAATTTTACATTTCAATTGAAATGTAGTCATTGTTTCCTACAGATACACTTAAAGGGAAAAAATATAATTCCCAAGTAGACGATTTCTGTATTCTGATTGATGACTTGATTGATGTTAACTCAACGATGGAGCGCGTCAAACACCATTAAAATATTCTTTTTGATGACTTAATAAATCGACGATTGGATTTCAACACTCACTGTAAGTACTTACACATGTTTTACATGTATAAAAACTCGCAACAAAACTAATAAATGAAAGGATATAAGTATATTATCCTTCTCTGTTCGTATGAGACACAAAAGGCTGGGTTTTAGGTTTTTGATGGGTTTTGCCTTGCCCGCTCAATATAAGTAATTACTACCTAATTTATTGACATTTACTTGAATGCAAATGCAATTGCTGTATAGTCATTTATAGCTTCATTATGTCAATTACTTGGTAGAATAACAATTGAATTATTATATTTCTTATTGGTGGAAAATAATCACATTTATTCCGCGTTTATTTGCTTCCATTTCAACATCTCTCTCCACCTACAAAGCCCATTGGGTGTGGGTTTTTGGTTTCCTGGTAGAGACTGAAATCTAATCAGGATGGGAGAGTAAACACAGAGTAATAAAAATGTTGATTCCCGCAGGCGTAATATCCTACGGAAATGATATCCAATCCAATTGATATAATATAACTAAAGTAATTAATTAAATGAATAATTCTTAATGTACTATTTTCCATGTACCATTTATTGGGCGGGTGGGTTCCTATGTTTAATTAATAAATCAATCAATATCCTACGGAAATGGAATTACATTTTTATTTTGTTTCCATTGGAAAACTGATGAGCAAATCTGATTGTTTCAGAATGTAGGCGATAACAACTATGCCAGCCTAACACGACGACCTCTTCAAACGACGACCACCGATTCAAACAATGTTTCACCATTTTTCTTATCGTTTTTCCATGAAATCAAGTTGAAACGTACAGCATGGTCTACCCTCATAGATTCAAAGTAACTTTTTGTGTGTTCTTCAGAGACTCTAAATTCGAATACATGGTTACAACGTGGGAAATTGTTTCCAAAAGAATATTAAATATGGGGTATTAGTATAATTTGTTTAATATAGAATGTAAGTTAAAAACTATATATTGCGCTTCAGTTAGTGTAGCCTCGGGCTACACTGCAGGAATTAGAGTAAAAGAACTTGTGACAGGTATTATTGAATCAACGATAACTTAAGGATGTATGTAACACACTTTCGCCCACTTTTTAGGTCTCACCGCTTCAGGTGAACCTTATACGATCGTAAACTTGGACTTTTCCACGAATCTGCTTCCTCACGCTTCTAATATCTATTGAGCCAAATGTGTGAACTGTATGAACACAATGGTATATTCTGTCGTTCCTTATAGAGTTATATTTACTGATTTCTCAAGCAAACATGATGTCTCAACAGTTATGTACTCGTTTCGACTACTGTAATAATATCCGTTACACGGTTAACGTCCTCAAGCCATATTTGATGACAATATCCGTTATTAGAGTCGATTTAGATATCAATAATGTTTGTCGACGCAGTCGTAAAAAAGTGAATTAGTATAATATTATTCTAGTTAGTTGTTCAGGGTATAATGAAATCGATTGTCAATGGATTATGTAGATTATTGAGGCATACTTATTGATTATATGAAAATTAATTATAAGATGAAAGTTTTATTCCAGAAGAAGTAAAAAAAGCTGCAATCCTATAAACTTTGTTACCCAGCATTTAAATAAACGTCATGCATGTCATCAACTGCAAGCTTAAGATTATCAGCCAGCTCGAGGTGCGGATTTGCCTCCCATTTGCCAGCTGATCGTTCCTAAAATTTTCGCATTTCTTGGTGTACTACTGCAGTTTTCTCCCACTTACTAAGAAACCACCCGTGCCTACATATCCGTTAAAATCTATGTCCTTAGCCAATTTGGTTTTCTCATCTGGCGCATAGTTCCTTGTGACAGGAACAGAGTCCCCATGATAAAAGTTGTTTCAGCAGCTTCCGTGAATTACTTGGAACGTAGGTTGGCAGGGGTTGTGATCTTTGCTGCAGCAGTAATTTCGCCCTCAGACTCGGAAAAATTAAAAGACAGACTTTATTTGAAATGTGAAAATATCGATACTTCTTTTGTAAAGATTTTCAAACTGTACAGTCGTGTCGCTGGAGAAAGATTTTAATTCTGCAGGCCGTGTGTTGCAGTTATCTTTTTGCATCACGTATATATTTCGTAGTCCGTTTGACGCAACCCGCCAATTGTAACTAATGCTGTCAAATGGACGAATCCATTTGTGAGCGTTCGCATGGCCGCGTCCGTTTGACCGTACTTTTTAAACGCCATTTGAAACAAGTTTGTGGCAATAATGCTGTCATACTACGTAATAGTAAGGAGTTAGTCATTAGTCATTGCTTATTAATTATTTTCATTGAAAATGATTACAAATTATTTCATAAAATAATCATTCCATAACAGATATTTTTTGCTGAAAACTTTGTTTATAAATGATAAAAATGAAATATCAGTCAAATTGTAACTATGTACATTATAATACTATCGGAAAGCCATCGGAAAACAGCTTTTGCGGCAGCGGTTCGAGCAGTTTGGTTCAGAACAAGGACTACCTGTAATCTCCGGCTCGGTCATGGGAAAATGCGTGAAGAGTTGTTTCCCCAACACAATTAACCGCCGCCTGGGCGGACAAAGTCACTACGGTGGGATCCAATGGCGTACTGAAAATGTCAACACACTGCAAACAGCGATGGATACCCTCACAGAAGATGAGGACCTGGGCAACAACTTGGCACAGCTTAAGGCCTCAGTAGTCACCCTGCGAAGATGCAAGAATAGAAGTTGCTCAAGCCTTACTCCCCAAACCGGAACCGTGGGGAAACGACTTAGCGAAGCAATAATCAGGCTAACAAATAGCATCATCAGAGGAGATGTACCCCCCACCATCTGCCCAATTCTGTACGGGGCTAGCCTGTCGGCCCTAAAAAAACAGGAGGAATCCGGCCCATCGCAGTGGGCAACACATGGAGACGCCTGGCCGCTAAAATTGTCTGCGTCCGCTTAAAGACGGCATTTAAAGAAACTTTTTCCCCCCACCAACTGGGAGTGGGTATCAAAGGCGGGGCCGAAGCAGGGACACACGCTGCCCGAATTTTTTACAAACACACTGGCCCCATTGCTTTCCTGAAGCTGGATTTTCGCAACGCCTTTAACGAGCTACGACGAGACTCCATTCTAGATGCCGTGAAACAGTCCTTCCCTCAGTTCTTCGCCTTTAAGGAACCCCTCTAACTTATACCACGGCATTACACTCATCTCATCCGCTCGATGAGCTCAACAAGGGGACCAACTTAGTCCAGCCCTTTTCGCACTGGTCATTCAACCCATGATCATGTCTCTGTCCACCAGTTTCAACATGTGGTACCTGGACGACGGCACAGTGGCAGACCACCCCCTGAAAATTTTGAAAGTCCTACCGGAATTCGCACGCAAATCGGAGGAAGTGGGACTCCACCTCAACATGGACAAGTGCAAGGTGGCAATCTGGGAAACAGACACGCTCGCAGAAAGCGAAACATTTCAGAAGTACCGAACCGTCGCCCCAGGGATACAACTAATAACAACACGTAAGGCCCTGCTTCTGGGCAGCCCATTGACCGACGGGGCCATTGAAGAGGTATAAAACGACCAAATTGGCCACATTATCTACAAGACTGGGAACACTCACAGCACACAGCGCCTTATTCCTCCTCCGAGCCTCAATGTCAATTCCCCGTCTCATCTATTTCTTGCGATGTGCCCCAGCTTGAAAAAAAGACGACCACCTGGCTACCTACGATCTCGCACTTAAAAATGCTCTGAAAACTATTCTGAATTGTAACCTCTCTCCTGATGGGCACAGTCGGCCCTCCCTGTAAAAGCTGGGGGACTCGGGATCAAACACGCTGGCGAGTTGGCGACTCTGTCTTTTATTTCGTCTTCTCACAGTGTACTGCCCCTAGTCACACAACTTCTACAACCGGTTCACTTACCGCCGACATCTCCACCCAAGAGGCAGAAAATAATTGGGCAGAACTGGCGTACCCGGCCAAACTACCAGAGGCTACAGTGAAAACAACGCAAAAATCATGGGAAACCCCCATTCAAGAACTATCCGCAAGGACTCTTTTCCAGTCAGCCACATCCCTCGAAGATAAAGCCTGCCTTTTATTGGCTTATGACCCGGGGTCTGGGTCGTGGCTAGGGGCCATACCCTCTCCCCAAATAGGAACCCACCTGCACGATGAAGCATTCCGAATATCATTCGCCCTCCGCCTGGGATGCAACATATGTCAATAACATAGGTGCCCCTGTGTGGCCGAAATGATGAAACGCGCCTAGCATGGGTTCGCTTTCAAGCGTAGCAGCGGAAGATCGGCTCGCCATTCAGCGGTGACCGACATAATTGGGAGAGCCCTGACTTCCGCCGGAGTTCCAGTTCTTAAGGAACCACCAGGATGTTCCAGACAAGACGGCAAAAAACCAGACGGCTTGACTTTGATCCCCTGGGCCCGAGGTAAATCTCCAGTTTTGGATTTCACCAGCTCGGACACCTTCGCCTTCTCCTACATTAGAGACACTTCCACCCTGGCAGGGGCCGCAGCCACAGCAGCAGAAGGGCGAAAGAAAAGGAAGTACTCCTTCCTAGAAGATCGCTTTCTTTTCATCCCGATCGCAGTCGAGACTATCGGAGAATGGGGAAAGGAAGGCCTCCAGCTTATAAAAACAATCGGACAAAAAATATCGGCAGCAGCGGAAGACCCACGGGCAACGACTTTCCTCTGACAGAGAGTTAGCCTAGCAGTACAGAGAGGCAACGTGGCCTCTATTTTAGGCACTCTACCCCAAGTGGGTATAATTTCAAAATTTTCCTCTTGAGAAAAGAACTCGAAGTGGGAGGAAAGAAAGTGCAGTCAGAAATTTCTGACGTAAGAAAAGCTGCAGTCAGAAATTTCTGACGTAAGAAAAGCTGCAGTCATGAAATTTCTGACGTAAGAAAAGCTGCAGTCAGAAATTTCTGACGTAAGAAAAGCTGCAGTCAGAAATTCCCGACGTCGGAAAAGCTGCAGTCAGAAATTCCCGACGTCAGAAAAGCTGCAGTCAGAAATTCCTGACGTTGGACAAACTGACATCAGAAAAGCTGCAGTCAGAAATTCCTGACTGACTACAGTAATTTTAATATGTAAAAGTAAGTTTTAATAAATTTTCATTATCTGCTGCATTCCATGGCTTATTTGCACTAACAAAACTAACGTTAGTGAATTTTCAGAAAGTTCTAAATCAGACGCAGTAATGTACCACAATAAAAGTTTGATGGCATTATAAAAGACTAATGCTAATTAAAACTAACTAATAACTTTCAATAGTTAATTTTTTAAACTGTCCCAATTTCCTGGCATAACAATTTTATTGAGTGATGGATTGACATAGTTATTTAGACATTTACAAAACGCATTATTTTCCGTTAATGCCTAATGTAAATATTTGACACTAGGCAGGAACATATTATTGCCGTACGTTAGACGTTTACAAATATGCCTTTCTAAATTTAGTGATTTGTCTTTAAAGCGAAGGTAAACGAAGGTAAACAAACATACAATTATTAAAACTTCGCAAACCATTGGAGAATAAGCAAGGATAATATTATATTTTTCTCACTTTAGTTTCTCAACGCAACGGTATCACTACGCTTGGCGCTTGTGGAAGCAAGTGTCACATATGCAACGTCTGTGCCAGCCCGTAAGCCTGCGCTGTCTAATACACAGGTTTATATTTCTTAAGATTATTATTAAATGATTATCTGCTATGGAATGATTATTTGACTTAATAATTGGTAATTACTTTCAGTGGAAATAATAATGAATGACTAATAATTATTACGTTGTATGAAAGCATTTAATATTGCTACAAACTTGTTTCAAATGGCGTTTAAAGTGTAGTGTCAAATGGACGCGTCCATTTGACAACATTGGTTACAATTGGCGTGTTAATCAAATGAACTACGACATATATATGAAAAAAATTCGGGTACTGTTTGCAAAATAAAGTTACGCAAATTCTGAAGCTGGGTTTATATAAAACCTGAGAATTAGTTGGCCGAAAGAAACCATTCCGTGTTTCTCAGACTTTACAAAATTCTTCACCCTTGATTGATCTGCTTCTGTCGATCATTCGCCTCTTTTCCATTTTCTTCCTCAGAAAAGATGTATTTCATGGTGGAAATATATCGCCTTTATCAATTTATTTCTGGAAACCATTTTTCGGTTTCTGGAGAAATTCTACTTTTCTCATAGGATCTGACACCACCAGAAAAACTAAATTCGGTGGTTAAATATCGACCAAACAGAGCCCTATGTTTTTAAAAAATCGACAAATCGTCAAATGATACGGTGTAAATTTTATTATCCCAAACATTTGACACATTTTTCGGCATGACCGAATAAATGTAATTCAATTGTATTTAATTTAGTCACCTTCCAACTGTGAATATTTCAATTGGAATTATTATAGTTGATTTTAAATTCTATTGAACTAAGTATAGGGAGAGGTAGTTGCGTTATTCACTGACAACGAAATGTAATTTAAATTGTATTGGTTAAACCAAAAATGGGTTAAAAGTTTAATCATCTTTAAACGACTTTGAAACTAAACAAACAACGACCCTTTTCGGAATTGTTGACATAATCCTATTATCCAGAATAAATGACGTACTCCCATTAGATATTGTATAATATTTAACTTCAGATTTTTTAAATGGATACTTAGCAATATCCAGGATCGTCCACCAATATATTTTAATAGAGCTAAACTAGGGTGAAGGAACTTGGGTGTTCTTATAAACAAACTAGCATCTAAAAACTTAACTTTTGCATTACAAAAGACCGGTGCCGAAGAAATAGTAACATCTGTACAATTCAAAAAAAATGAATTTGGATACCTAGTCAATACAATAGATAAATCACTATTATGTAAAGTATACCTATTTTAAGAACCAAGATCGAATCTTAACCTATCAATCAATTGTATTGATGCTCTGTTGTAATCAATCCGTAATCCTGAATTGACAGAAAATGTTAATCAATCAATTAACAGTAATGATATAAATTTTTAGAATCTAATGTTCTAAAAAACAATCAACATTTTAACCAATCGTTCTGACATAAAATGAACAAAACTAATTAGTTAACGAAAGAACATGAGGATTTTACAACACCGTCTTTGGTTTGGAGCTGCCCCATCCTTCAACGACTTTCCGGAGAAACGTAAATCACAGTTGACAAAAATTAACTGTGGGCAGAATGCACTCCCTTCCATTTTTGGTATTCATCCTTCGGTACTTCAACACAGGTACCTAGATATGAAATTAATAATGAATTAATGATGAAGCCTTTTTTAAGTAAGGTAAAAGTCACACTCGAGATCTGCCTTGTAGAGCAATACTTTCCGAATGTGAGTGAAACGATCACATCTTACGAACGGAAAACTTTAAAAGTTAGGTATCGGGAGGTAATTCGTTTAAGAACTACTGACCCTCCTATGAAAACTATAAAAGAGTACAAGTGCCGTACAAATTGCTACTGCAGGGAAAATCTTCAGTAATAGTACCGAAATTAATCGGTATCTGTCCTTTCCAGGAAACGAAAAACCGACCCAAGTGGGTTTTGGGTGACAAAAAATGCAGCGAGATTTGAAATTACTGTGTTTTTCGTTTTTTGGTCGTTTCGCTCGATTAGGGGAAGCTTTATGTATTCAGAAGGATGTTTCATCAGTATATATATATGTATATCACTACAAATATAAGATAAGGCATTCATAATGATGGAATAAGTAGAGAAACTCGGCCTTCCATTTCATAAATCATCAACTAAGTGTAATGAAGCGAATATAATACGTGACACAGGTACTATATTGTTTTCTGTATAATAAACGTATTTCAGGGTAAAGAAATATTTTTTAAACTCATTTAAACAAACAATTAGTACCTAATATTAAAAGGATAAATCCCAGGTAAAATATGATTACAAGCTATTCATACAAAGACACCTTCTGTCAGTAGCAATTATATGATAATAAAATCAATAATAGCCTCGTGCCGTACTTTTCGTGCATTTGAACTTAAACAGTTAAGTGCAGTCGATTCACTAGAAACGAAATAACTTCATCCCCTCAGAAATAGCAGTCAACGTCTCTATACATTCCTTGGAATGGATGTATACATGGACGAATGAGGTGAGGGATCGTGGAGGATCCCAGGAAAAATTGACCCAAACTCTTGCCACAAAGAAATACAGAGACGTCTCTTTTAGAAAGTTCCTACAGTCGATAATATTAATAGCAATATTAGCAATCAAATGATTATAAATAAGTCATCAATTTTAAATTACTGTACGACTTCACACTCACCTAAATTCAAACAGCCGTGTTTGGGAATGGATAAACAAAAAGGAAACACCGGTCAAAGGAGCAGGATCATACTAATAAATCAGGGGAAATTGGCATCATTAATGACGTTGTTACACATTTCATCCCCTTGGATACGAACATATTATGTAACGCATTGCTCTCAAAAGATTCGAGAATATGCCCCCTTAAAAGACTCCGACAACACCTCTGCCTCCCGGAATATTATTCTGTTAACTTTGATAAGAAGCAGTAGAAGCTGAGGCACTCATAAGATCAGAAGGATAATTTCATACCGAAATTGAACTCGGTCGAGTTCTAGATCTTCTTGCAGTTTTCTGTTCTAGAGATTGCATGGAAGTTATAGGTTTACAGTGTTATTGATTATAACTTACTTCCACCCTTCCATACCAGATCTGTAAATGCCCTGTTATTTAAATTTATGACAGTCTATGATGAACCCCATATCTGTCATCTTCATTCCCATATTTCCAATAATTACTCATATTGCGGCTATATTTTATACTATTTTGCATCTTATTGTTACGCTTACAGTACTTTTGCAAATAAATTATGAAATAAATAGAGTTGGGGCCGAGTTTGGTACTGTAAAGTAATGAGAGTTTTATTTTAGATAAACGGAGAGAGATGTAGACGTTAAATAGGGAGAGGAACTTCTGAGGATAAATATTTAGGAGCCCGTATTTATACGGGGGAATCTAGGACGGACAACAATGGTCCGGAAGACTGGAAGGATTTCTCTAGGAGAAATCATGTCCATTACAAAGAGCAGGACATAACGGTAATTTTATATACATAAAGAAATAAGGACATAACTGTAGTTACGTCCGGTCTTCCATAGGAAATAAACCTTTATATAGAAAGTGATGGTCGTTGCATTATCATGAATAAAGGTTATATGATCCAAATTATATTTCACTAAACCTTTTTACCAAGCTACCTGCCAATGTAGCGCCTTCATCGGTGTCATGGCAGAACATCTAAATAAAGGAGTCCGCAATCCTTCGCGTGTCATTCTCATTCTTTATTCACTTCAATCTATATGCGCACACACACAACCAACTCCCCGATTAGGAACCGGGTCTTTTAATATTCAATACGGTAAGTATATGTTTTACAAACCCACGTAAAACGTATAAACTTTTCAACAGCTCACAATAAATTGCAGTCCAATCATATGACAAAGTACAGTAAGTCAGTCCCTACTCTTACAACTAAAATACAGGCCTGGGCAACATGCTTGCATTTTAGATACAATTGTATCGAGATACGTATCTTGCATACATTTGCATCTTTAGGTATTTGCTTTAAAAATAGTATCCTGTATCTTTGTATGTTGCTGCCATCCATTAAACTGTATGTAAGATACAATTTGCAGTTTTAACGGTAAAGTATCTAAGGGAATAAAGTATCTTTAGCCCGAGAAGCATTTTCTATCTTGTATCTTTCCCAGGCCTGCTAAAATATAAAGAAATCAGTGGTAATGGTGATGTATCCCGATGTATTATGATAAATCAATCGAGTCAAACTATTGCAGTTTAGGTATTGATTTTATAAAGCCCGGGTATCAACTCTAAGAGTCTTAGATTAGGTCAAATTATCCAAGGTATAAAGCACAGGGTATATAATTATTCATTTGTTACGTAGACGGTACGGATATGAATCAAATGATAATAAATGACGAAATAGCCCAATTATGTACATGTCTAACAAGGGAATGTAGGAGGTAGCAAATAACCTAGCAGAAAACGAAGAGCATATTTAGAATCCTCAGAAGGAGTACATTAAGGTGATCCCAATAACTTTGTCCAATGGGCACTTTGTCATGACCTCAGCCTGACCTGGTAAAGCAGGGTAGCAGTAGCAGTGGGAGTATTAAGTGAGTAGTATGTGTGTTAAAAAAGTGCATTGTACTGGAAAGGGGTAGAGCGAGCGTTTGGATGGGAATGGAATTGAAGCAAGCACAACAGCTTTCCACATAGGTACCTACGTACCTATGTGGACCTAACCACTTCTGATAAAGAAGTGGTTAGGTACCGTATTTATATGGAATTATTGAGGTTAGTGAACAATACACAGGATATGGAGGAAGGATGAGTCTAAGGAGAGATCATCGAACATAATACACAGGAAAACAACTGTACTATATAGAGTACAAAGGATTAAGGAAATAACGGTAGTTATGTCCGGTTTCCATAGAAAATAACATATTATTTAGAAATTAGTATTGTAAAAGTGAGGTCGTTACACACGCCAACCCTTGTTTTTAATCTTGGAAGATTGTAATGTAAAGAAAATTACAGAATTAGTATAAGAACTTACTTGTACAATAATTTTACATAGTTTTAAGTGCGAAAGACAACATAATAATATTACCCGTCGATAATGAGTACTATATATATCTATATTATATTTGTGTACAGATTATACATATTATTGCTTAAAACCATATATATTTAATCCGTTAATATAATTAAATCCGTTTGCTCAAAGTACTCCGTACGAATATTTGTTTTCGGACTTTCTCCTTTATTTATTTGTCCATGGACATTTAGGATTTAATTAGGATCCAATAATGATAAACATCGAAAAAAACAGACGTATTGGTCAACGCTTTCTCCAGGTTTTTCTTGGCGAAGAAAACTTCATTCGTTTGATGATGAAAAATGATTCGTTTTTAAAAGGTTGCTCTAGTACCCTCCGTGGTGAGAGCTGCTTTCAGAAAGTTCCATTTATTCATTTGTGGACCTACCCCACGGCCGCTTTGGTACCAATGATATATCGTTTCTGAAAAGAAACGTGGTAATATGGACGCTTTGATGGCGTCGCTCCATCCTATAGTTTTAGCACGTTGTCAATTCAATTTGTCAATATATTCTGCGGCAATGCTTCGGTCGCTCTCAAACTTCGGCTAAATTGTGTGGATCAATATGTTTGTGAAACTGGTGAACATTGCTACTGGCATACAATGACGCGTGCTTGGAGCGACGGCTGTTGTGGGTGCAGGCAGTCAGGGTTTTAGAACCTGGGGTATGACACCAAGTAGTGTGAGTTCCAGTTGCGGTGGATTTGTGGTTCCGCTGTAGTGGGGATTGGTAGTTGAAATTGTACTAGTGAGATTGATCCGGTAGTAGACGCTGTATTGATAAGGTGTTTGGCACGTGGAGTAAGAATGGTTGATGTGTTCGGAGTGTTGGGAGTTTGGGTGAAAGTTATGAAGGAGTACTCAGAGTTGTCAGAACTGTCACTGTGATTTGATAGCTTTATTTAATGAGACACTAGCCCCTTCTACTGTATCTAAGAGGTCTTTTAATACTGTAGCGGTCTGTAAAGAAAGATGATCCCTATCTTAGCCTGTCTGACCTGACTGAAAAGTTTTTAATGTAGCAGGGTTACTCCCACTATTGTCTGCTACGACCTCTTGCTTATGTGAAGAGGTGGAATTTATGGAGTTTATTATTCTTTAGTAGTATTTGCAAATGTGCAAAAAAAATTATTTTGGATAGTAGTATGTTAAATATTATTGAAATTGCCAATCGTAATAAGTTTACAAATTTGTTAATTAAAAATCGCTAAACGCGTTATTACCAAAACTAAATTTTGCTGCATTGGATAATGTGCTGGGTGAAAAATAACTGATGTGTAACGTGTTCTGTAATGTAACTAATGTGTACATAAAGTGTGAAATTAATGAGACTTTTCGTGAAAGTCTGTAAAATGTATCGTGGAAACGTGGAAAATCAACCGTAAATGTTTTGAATAAATTTCAATCGAATAAAATTGTACAATGTACATAACAACATAAGTGTTCTGTATGATATGGAAACTTAATTATTGTGGTATTGTTTAATGTGTTAATTTAAAATAAATCAAATTGTACAATTTGGAAAATGAAATATCTAACTGTATTGTGAAAAATTTAATTAAGACGGAGTGTACAATGAGGCGAATGAATTATCACCGTGTTGTATTATATGCAAAATTATATATATATATTCGGGTTGTCAAAATCCTACTTTTACGATGGCGATTACTGAGATTGTGTCTTTTACACGGATGAGGAAGGTGAGGAATGGCCCGGGTTTAGTTGGAAAATTCTCCTCGGTTGACCGAGTAGAGAAAACTGTATGCAAGGTAGAAAAAAGCGAGTTAACCATAAAGCTACCAACGTCGGGACAAAAATTTCCAATGTCAAAGTGCCTAGGCCTCTCAGGGGTGAAAGTGTGCCCATTTATTACGAATACAAAAATATATACGTAATAAAATGACTTCATATTTCTATATTTAAATTCTATTTCTATTCTATATTTAATGTTCGAAGATGATTTTGAACATTTTGTTTCTCTCTTCGAAAAATAAATTACAGTGCTGGGCACACCGTGGTACATGCATAAAAATTGAGACACAAACAAATAAATTTTTCAAGTTTTGAGAATCACATTTAGACTAGGGAGTGGGGTACGATTTTTCGAACCCGACCCGAAAAATATTGAATCCGATCCGAACCTGTTTCAAGGAAAAAAATATAGCCCGACCCGAACCCGGTTAAAAGAGAAAATAATAACCTAGCCCGAACCCGTTTTAAGGGATTGTCATTCTCAAAATTACACTCTCACTAAAGAAAGGCTACAAATTATACTGGTAGTAAACACTAGACCGCCCCAGTAAATTTAAAACCTGAACCGAAACCGGCCCCGCAAATTTAAAACTCGAACCAAAACCGGTCCCGCAAATTTAAAACCCGAACTGGAACCGACTTTTTAAAAACTTAAGCGGGATCCCAAATCATAAACGACTTTAAAAAATTAAAACCCGGGCTGAACCCGGACCCGAGCGTTTTAAATGCAGACTTAAACTTAAACGAGTTTAAAAAATAAAGCCCAAACCGGTACCGATTCCTTAATCTAAATTTTTTAGGACCGGTTTTCATAGGCGTCGGAACCGTGGGGACATCGGGACAATGTCCCGACAGAAATTTTGAAATAAGTAGATTTTTATCAACCGACAAACAAATTGAACATTTTTTACGCCAATTTATCCAAAAAATGAATTTTCTGTACTAAAATGGAAGATTTGTTCTCGAAAAATAGTTAGTTAGAGTTAACCTAGAGTTGTGAAGAAAAAGCAGCTCGGCTTCGTCTACTTAGTATAATTACCGGATCTAATTGTTAGTTTCCATGTCATTGGTGTCACGAATTGGTTAGGGTGGCAGCAGTGTCCTAGCTAAAGCCCAAGTTTCTAAGCGCGGAGAGGCAACTCGGATACAGGCTAGGCATTGTATGTGATTTAGATTTAGTATTCAATATTAACGAGTGCAGTTATTGTATATTGACAACATGTAATTTTATTTTACTCTCTATGGTGATTGGATTGTACTTTAAAAATTGGAAATTATAAATTTGTGATCGATGAATGATTTATATTGATCAATAAAACCCTACTACTACTATTATTATTACTATTATTATTATGCCGTGTGTTTGCAAGAGAGCGATTTAAGATATTTTTATGCTGAATGTATCGTATGTATAATATAGATACTTAAATAAGAAATGCATGCATACAAGAAAACGCATACGAATGAGTGAACGAATGAATTACTTAATTCATTCTTCTTGTTTCTACAATGTCAAACTAGGGCACAAAGTCACACTTAATATGACGCGAAAGAATATTAATTACGAAAGCATTGATTAGGTACATAGTATCTGTTTGTTATGTGCATGCGAATCTGTGTAATTTATGCTTATATCTATATACTACGTTATGTGTTACGGGCTACATATTTAAGGTACGTTTTACGTTATTGCTATTTGTATTGATGAATTTCTACTTTTCTCACAATATTTTAAAGTTGCAACTTGGGACATATTGACTTACTTTTTATCATGGCGATTTTTTTGCCAAAATCTTGAGCATGTATTGCATAAATTATGAAAGATTTGGAGGTCGTCCATTTTCCTGAACGGAGACGTAAATTGTCAAAGTAGACAACTTTTCGTACTCAAATACAAGTGGCCAACATTTAACTGCAATTTAAAAATAGTTGGTACATTTTTTATTTAATAAAAATGCAGATTCAAGTATTATATTTAAGAAAAAAAGTTTGCAATAGCTCAATTTTTGCCTATGCAATTGTACATGATCTGATTTTATTAGCTTTAGCTAAATAAAGCTAAGGTAAGCCAAGGTAACTGGATTTCATAATACAGGTAAGACGATGATGCCAGAATTTTTGACCGTGACGTGACGTGAAGAAAGAAATGTGAAATATTATAGTGTATTATCTATCTATAATCTGTGGCTTATCTAAACCTCGAGGAGACTTAACTGAATTATTGACTAGAGTATTGACTATGAATAAATATGTATATGAATAATATGAATGTGAGTGATAGTGACTGCAAAAGAATTTTAGATTAGACCGATAAAAGAAGTAAATAGCTTGAAAATTCTGGCTGCAGTAAAATAATTGCAGACCTGCAACTATGATAAATGAAGTGCTCTACTTAATAATTAAAAAAACAATGATAACATTATATTAGCAAAACTAAAAATGTGGTAATAAGTAGCCTACGAAAGTTGGTTTGTATTAGTTTTATAAACGTCTTTAGATTTATAAGAATAATTGATTTATTTTACCCATAAGTACAATGTCCGGATGTCCGTTATATATAATACTTTAATAAATTCGTCCAAATTTTAATTAGTGAAACATAGTATAGAATATAGATAACAACTTGTAAATAAATGATAATAACCAAAATTAATAAAAACTATTGAGCACATATTGGTGCACCTGTTCAGATTTATTCTCAACAATTGGATCTTCAATGAATCATTAGATTTAAGCTATGTAAATTGAAAATCGAATCTTATAATGGATTATTAATTTCTCAACTTTGTTCAACTATATAATATTACAATAATGATAATGAAATTTGTGTAATGCTGACATGTAACTACCCCTTTCCGCGGAATTTTGTCAGTTAATAAATTAAATTAAATTCAGCTGAAACACCAAATGACGCATCTGAGCTTTCGAGCCTCTTTATTATTAGTGAAAATATTGAATGATAAATATGAGGTATATAATTTATAATTATAGTAACAATTAGGTGTAATAATACAACGGATAAATGTAAATACCACAAAACTATTCCTTCTTTTGCAATAATTAAGTGATACAAGAGTATTGGGCATACAGAGAGAACATGAAACTCCATCGCATCGATGGATTCTAAGGGATCGTAATATGTAAAAAAGAACATTATGTGCATAAATCAAATAATTTTTAATAGGTAACTAAAGCATTATACATCTGCTGTAATATATCATGGCAATTGCGATCGGATCGATAAAAGTACAAAACGAGTCCTCGGATTTTACAGACGGTTAATTTGTTTTAATGAAGAGCCACTGGAACTTTTTACTTTTGCGATCCTGATGTCTTAAAGTGGACACCGAAACCGCATTTCCGGATCTGTAAGTAAAACACACAGTTTATATCTTTAAACTTACACAATTAATAATGCAAAATGTAGAATGTGATAATCAAGGAACTATACTTTGATATCTGAACATCTACTAGTTTTAAAACATTTCGCCTGATAAAATTAGCCTTTTCTTTCTCAGATTTGTTTGTGTTGCAAAATAAAGAAATTATGTCTCAATTAGAAATTTATAGATTTTTATGCTTTAAAAAACTAGGACGCCTAGTTTACTTAAGAAACTGGCAATAAGTTTTTATATAAACAATTTTTTCTACATACAAAGGTAATAATTTTATTTCGACCTTTTTTAGCATAAAAACTTTCCCTTTTAAAGCAATCTAACGAGTTTTTACTTTCAACTGTTCACAAAAATGGTCTTATGAAATAATAAGGAACATCTTTGCGCGTAGCGAAATTTTTTTTAGTACATTTTGACCGAAATGAATTAGAAATTGCGAATTTATTTGCGATTTTTTGGAGTAAAAAGATCTTAGTGTTTATACTGAATTC
>JABASD010003740.1:0-18416 GCA_019776165.1 Pogonognathellus flavescens | reverse complement strand
TTATATATTTTTTAGAAAAACTCACTCTTCTAGCCTTTTCCATAGCCTCTTCACTTTCCCATCCATAAGCATGAGTTCGAGAGTGTGGATTTCCATAAAGGGATGTAAGATAAGGAAGCATAGCATCCAGGACCCTTGGATCCAACGGGGTAGTCGCTTGGGCATCTAAGTAAAGTGGTCTTCCAACAACTCCTTCGACTGTGATAGTTACACCTTCTGTAAACCAAACACCGAATCCAAAAGTTAGAGTCATTGATTTTTTTAAATATTATTATAATATACACATTGTCACATTTCTTTTCATCATTTCATTGACTTTATATTATGTGTAATACATCATATATCTCAAGATTATTTATTACACTATATTCTACATTAAAATTGTTTTCAATATCTTTACCTAAAGCTTCTACCACTTGGACCGGAAGTTCTTCAGTAGGCTGGCGCACCGAAGACTTGTGGCGAAACTGGTGAGCAGTAAACGGCAAATGATTTCTTTGACTGTGAAAGTACGAAAGTGGGGAAACTTTGTTCACAATCCATTTTGTGGCACATGAAACCGAGCGTGGAATATTGTGGGCCATTTTTTACTTTCACCAGCTACAAAAATTATTTGCAAACCGAATTGTTTGCAAACAAATTAAAATCAAACACACAATGTGTTATATCTGGAAATAAAAACACTTTCTCTCCAGCTTTAATTAGATTAGAAATTAGTTCACAATTTTTTATATAACTTATTTGTTAATCGTTTTAGTTTTAACTCATGTCAATACGCATTTAACGCAAAGACGTAGAAATAACAATAATTTTAGGGAATAGAGAAATAGCAGTAAGACATATTTCCCGGACTCAACTCGACCGCCACATTTAAATATCGGAGACCTAAATGTGCGGCTTTGGATTCCAAAGTTTGGAACATTGGAAATTGGAATTGAGTGATACAAAATGGGACTTATTTCTTACTTTTGATGGTGAAAGATAAAGGAAGATTTATTCGCAAAAATGATTCGTAAACAGTTTGAAAAAACTGTTTCTTTGTCAGTGCTATGCAGTAAAATGCATAGCATGTCACTTCGGATGGAACCTTTATCGGGTTTTGACAATTCGGCAAGGAATAAGTTGTGGTTGCATTCTAACAAGGAACTCACTTTAAATAACAACAGTAAGTAAAAATTATGTTTGTAAACTTTCACTAGTGAAGTTATGTATGTGCTGATGCATATGACTGATAGACATAAAAAAGGACAAGTTAATTTTAATGCAGTTCTGAGAAGATAAATTTTTTATATTAGTATAGATTCTAATTTGCTTATTTTGAATAAATGCAGGTGTCACGACATCCTTTAGCGTACCATCCACCGTGGAGTTATCTCTAAGTTCAAAATTTTCGGTGTTGAAAGAAATCGGTGTGCCAGTATCCTATGATCGCCCTCCTGTTGGAATCATTAATAGTATAATTCCGCCGGTGTACAAGGACCCATCTCACAGCAGTTTATTGGATATCGCAGACCCACTTTTGCCTTTTATGAAGATAATTGAGGATGATCCATTATCGAAAGTCAATAGAGTAGAAAAGCATGCTGCTCGACTAATTGTTATTCGAAGAACTAAAATGAACAAACACAAATTAAAGAAGCTTAGAAAAAAGATGAGATTTTTATGGGCAAGGGTGAAACTTAAGAGGAAGACCAGAAGGGAGAAAGCATACTTGGATGCAAAAATGGTCCAGATTAGAGAGGCAGAGAAATTCGACGCAAAGCAGTTCGTTGAAGACTGTATTCGAAGAGCAAAGGAAGTTCCTATTCCGTGGAAATGGAGCGATCCGTTGATGCCTACTTGGTATAAAGAGGAAATGATGCAAAAAGAGGAATCATTTAATCGATACAAAAAAGCTGTTAATTTATATTTAAATAGAAGTGTGGAATTTAAACCTGAACCTGGAGGTAGATACCAAGGTCCGAAGAGAAAGGAGAAGAAATGAGTGTAAAGTGAAGTAAAATTAATATTACCCTGTGTCAGTCAGTCAGTATGATATGAGATATGATAATGATATTTAGTCGTAGGTTCTAGTACTAATGACATGTTTGTAATTTTTTCCGAAAATAAAAACTTGTTCGCGGATTAAATAAAATAATAAATTGACCATATTAACATAAAATAATACCAACTTCAGATCATGAAAATCAATTATACAGCATGAAATCGCATTTCATAGACTTATGTTACTTATGGATGTCCGTATCCTTTATGTTCTTGTAAAATTAGTAAAATAAATCGTGTGCATCCAATCAAGCATGTTTACCAACAGTATATGTATTTAATAATAGCAAATCAAACTCATAAAACTTACATTGCATATTTGCATAGTCGGCAGTTCATTAGCATTACAGTACAACAGAGTAGAACACTTATTGTTAGCACAGAGAAAATTAGTATCATTTTCAAATTAGAAATTAGTTTAATTATTTGCTAAACTTTGGCTAAACTATTATTATTAGATTATTACTTATTAAATTATTGCAGTTTTGCATTTGCAATTCATAGCTGCTTACATACAATTGCATGAAGTGATTTATAATATTTTGTTAAATCCCCTTTTTAAGTATAAAATTTGAGATTTGCCATTAGCTATAATACTTGAATGGACAATTATTTGACTTGAAAGGCTGCAAATATTATTTTTACAAATACATAACACAATTTAACACAAACCATGTTCATATGAACACAAAAGTTACTTCAGTACCTATTGATTTTAATATTGCTTTCACCCAACTTTCTCTCGTCACCTTTAAGTTCACATTGCTCTTTTAACTTGTTTAAGGCCCCCTTTGGTTAATACCACGTCTTCAGGGGTAGCATTTTCATTCAGCCATTGTTTCAATTCATCTGAGTAATCATTCGTACTTATCCCGTTAAGTTTCCGGGATTCTCTGTAAATAATTAAAAATATTGCACTTGTGAATTTAATAATTTTTATTTGTGCATGGAGCAAAAAGTTGCATGCACATAGAAGAAAGTTGTCATTGTTATCGGTATTTTCGTCATTAGTATATAAAGAGTGAAAAAGAGCGCAAAGTAGTTATCGCTAGTAAATTGTTTTATCAAAATACAGATAGTAGTGTTTTTACCCTGCGTAGTTCAGATGAAGTGATGGTAAATGTTCACTCAATTTCGACATAATCGGTTGTTTCTGTATCCAAACGCAAAGTGAATCCACAAAATGAATTGACCTCAACTGCATAACTGCGGTTTCATACTCCGCGTCTTTATACAAATCCTGAAACAGACCATATTTAAGAATGTTTAACGAAATAATGAAAGTTTAATGGAATCATGGAAGAAAGAATAATTACTATACCTGAAAGTTTTTTACGGCCACACCGGTAAGAACGTTGGCCAACACCATTCCAAATCCAAACACAACGACCACAATGATGAACTGGCCAACAATATCATAAGGAGCTAAATTTGGCTCATCATCTTCATAGAACGTCTCCTTGTAGTCGACTTCCCCAGTCATCAGTATGAAATTTTTTATAATTCCAAACAAGAGGAATGTGAATTGTTTACCCTAAAAGATAATCAAATTCTCAATTAATCTATGATTATTATATGTAACTACTTCAATTAGCTAAATCAGTAAAACATTTACCTTGCGAACATATCTGCTCTCAATCGGAAGAAAGGCAATCAAAATGGGAATGAAGTAAACCATAAATTTTCCATAGTTCTTAAAAGTTTTCAGGATAACCGACAGCAATAATGCAAACCCAGGCATATATGCCAATTCGTTTAAGAACAAAAGCCACGAAAAGCAATACAGGAACTAAAAAATCAACATAGAAAATGTTGTGATTGAAACTTAATTAAATATGAAGTATTCATGAAAATTGTAATGCCATATCATAATGAACTTAAAAAATTAGTAATCCAAAAATAATATTATTATTACCACTCCGAGGTGAAATTGAAAAAGCGGAATAGCATCCGGATCCAAGAAGGCAGAACTGATGTTTATGGCGACCAAAATGTGGCGGACATATTGGCAAACTGTAATGGCTGTGAGGTAGCTCCTCCATGTTTTAGCCAAACCGAATTTTATAAACTCTTGGCCGATGAAGAATAGTGTGTATACATACAAGATTACTGCCAAAAGTCGTACACGAGTAGAATCAAATTCGCATATATCCATCCCTGAAAAATAATATTTTACTCAATTTACTTTAATTTCATAGTACATAGTTATAATTTCTTATAATATATTTTGTATGAATTGTTTAGTAGTATAAATAATTTGAAATGTACCCGTTGTATTTTGAAACGCTAAAGAAAGAAGAATTTTTGGCAATCCGCTTTTCATATTTGAATTAGCATTAGCAGTCCCACTCGCAACGTCTGTGGATTCAGCAGGACAGTCCGATGGATACAATTCGTAGAACAGAGTTGAGTAAATCACGAGCCAAAAAATCTGAATGAATGATTCATGAAATTGAGTATTTAAGTTTAAAAGATCATTAAGAAATAAAACCTAGTGTGTATTGAAACCATTTGTCAATCTTACATATGTGAATATGTAGACATATGTATATGAACTCAACTTCCTCCATTTTTCTTTTAGAAAAATGTTCACAACTGGGTGTTCTAGGATTTTACGTTGCTGTTTTTTCGTAGACTTGAATATACCGTAAAGAGCTTCCGATTCATTGCCAGCCGCTTCTGAAAGCCAATTGTAACCAGTAATAGCCCTGTGAAATAGAAATACTAGTAAATAGAAAGTCTAAAATATAATTTCTTTGCATCTACTCTTTTTTCATTAATTAATCTTGTTCCTGGAGGGTCCTAGATTAAGTTAATCACTGAGGTCAGACAAAGGACATAATATTGTGTATAGCATTACCCCATATCAATATTTATCATTTCCAAATCATCCTGATCTTTAGAAGGCTTAAAGGTTACTGCTTTGTCCAACATCGGAATTACAGCAACTGGAGTCTTTTCATAAATATTTTCCAACAGACCGTCACCGTTTTTGCTGAAAAGCATATAAAGGACAACAATTAAATGATGATGATTATTATTAGGTATACACTTTCAGAAGTCGTTTCCAAATCCAATTTAAATCAAATTCAATCGTAATATAATTTTAATAGATGAACTGATACTAATGTTAAAATAAAATAATGAATAATAATTATTACATCACAACCCCCATATTTCCGTGTTCCTTGACCAAAAATTGAGCCATATTTGTGGATTTCTTTTTCACAGCCACATTTATTGCGGTGGAAATAAGTTTACGCTTTTCTGATTCGGCCGAGAGTTGATGAGATTCTTTCAAAAGAGTTTGGGCACAACGAACAGCATTAGGGTTTTGGTCTAAATAAAAAGAAAGTTTTCATGTATATGTAGAAATTATTACAACAAGTGAAGTAAGTAGAAAGAAAGATATGAGACTTACTATTAATATTACATGTGTACGGACATTGAAAATAAATTTTACCTGAGACGCCTGCAAGAAGGTCCATGCATGTCTCCCCTTTATAGTTGGGTTTAAAAACGTTCACTTTCGGATGCCGAACCATAGCAGTTAACAAATTCATGGAACAATCCATGGCTGCCAAATGCAACGGACTGTTACCCTTGCTCAAAGCATTCACAGTTTCATTCGGTAGAGTGTCCAACAGAAATTCTACCGTCATGATTGCTTTAGGATCATCTCCCCCTGGTGGAGATTTGTTATATAATTAATTGTTAAATTCTTATTGCAAATTAATGCCCGTTTTTAGAAACCATTTAGCAGTCAAGAAAAAAGATGATTCTTCACAAACCTTTCTGAACAGCTGCATAAAGTGGAGTCCCACATTCTTTGTTATTTTCCGATATCGCAGATATATCCCCGTTACATTCACCCCAGAGGTATCTCAACATATTTACAGCCGAATGTTTCGCTGCAATATGAAAAGAGTTGTGACCTTCGCCTTGAGTAGTTTTAGTCCAAAGAAGGTCACGGCTTTGTGAAAGCAGCATTTTCGCTATTTCAAGAGCTCTGGGAGAGTCAACTAAAATAATGTTACGAACATTAATTACCTGTGTTCGCTTATTATTAAAGTCTCAAATACAATTTGAAATAGTAATTTTTCTTACATTGAGTGACCAAATGAAATGGATTCTCTCCCATCTTATTAGTGCAACGAACATTAGCCCTACGTTGCAGTAGTAGATCTACTAAAGGCAAACTATCACTATACATCACTGCGTAATGCAATGCTGTGTCTCCTTTTGCATTGACAGCATTTACGTCAAATTGGGGCCAGTTATCAAGAACAAGCTTAGCTGCGTCGGAGGAATCAGGGTATCCTGTTAATAATGTAGTGAAGGTTAAACAGACAATTGTTTGGAATTTGGTAACATTACTATAAGCAAGTAATTAACGAGTATTATCCAGAGATTTAAACTTAATTACAGAAAGAGAACAGAGTATTATGTATTAGAAAAACTGACCTCCTTCTGCGATTCGATGTAGTAAGGTATCATTGGTAGGTTCATAACTCTTCCACGCACTTCCAGGCACTTCACTAATCAAGGCCTTAAGGACCTCAACGTTGCTTTGTCGGGCAGCATCCAAAATACTTCTATCTTCTGCACTATCCATCTTATGATCAGTTGTGGGAAATTCTTGATCAATAAGTGGAATATCCTCAGGCATATCTGTAACTACAAATTCGTCAAGTTTAGGATAAACCATATTGAATTTAAAATGACTTCCGAATTGTTTGAAGAACAAGAATAGAATGACAAATAATTAAAGTTATGAAATTACTTGACTTGAGATCCCTGATTTTATTAGGGAAGTAATTTGCTGCGGGTGAATATGAGTCACAGTAGTAGTTTATTATTTAAACGTCAGCAAAAGCAGAACTATGTAAAATAATACCATCACAATTACATTGAGTTTAATACTTATTTATAAGTCTGGTGTTTTGTAATCAGTCTATTTGTATGTTCCAGTCTATGTATAACCAGAACCTTTGTACTTCTAACTAACGGAAAGATCTTCTAAAACAAAAGACACTACTGGCATTGTTAAGGTTTACACAGATTATGTTATCATACACAAGCTATATACATGGAACGACAAATCTTTCATTTGGCTTGTCATTTAATGCCTTCGGCTTAGGAGGAGTTTTTTTATTACGTACATATATGAATACACGTACATATATGGGCAGGGTAATTGAATTGAACTAATTGAAGGCAGAATTAAAGTAATGGCTGTATGTAGAGTAGTGTAAGTATAAGTGTAGTTTTAAGAAGTGTCTTCCAAAATGTCTGAACTACTGCATGTAGTAGTGAACGTATTGATATCTTTTACGTAGTAATTGCAACACTTGCATGTTTTAAAGCTTTCTGTGTGTATAGAACTCTCCACTCACCACAAACCACAACTATGGCATTGACTTGGGGGCAACACAGCCCTGTTTCTTTTGTGCGTACAGATATTATAAGTATTATTGCGTACTAACAAGTAGTAAAATTTGAGTTATGATTATTGTTAGTTACACACACTAGACCGAAGTACTACTACATAAAGTGACGTATTTTGTACTTTGAACACAAAAGACAAGACATTTGCTTCAGTTTCAGTTTTCACTTTGTCAGCGGAGATAACAGAATTTATACAATTGCAGTTCACCACAAACATAGAGAGTTTTATCGATTGTGAGTTGAATCTGTCTTAAAAAAATCAAAAGAAGAGAATAGAATGACGTAATTTAACATTGGTGAGAGAAGACTGTGCTCTGTAAATGCAAGATGGGATATTTCTTCTTGCTGATACGAGATTTTTAGTGTCAAAGTTCATCAAACACAAATCCCGACGGGATTAGTCACACAAGATCTCCCTTCTACTACGTACTTGTATACGTTTGCTCAGTGTTTCTGTTTACATAAGTTCTTACATTACTGAAGTAGCTAATTAACTTTTATTATATACAAATAGCGATATTATTGTTCTAGAAGAAACAGGAGTTAGTAAGAGAAGCCGTTTCATTCCCCTGTGCCTTACAGCAAACTTGGAGTAATTTCGTGAACTGCTTAACCAGTACAGACATTAGTACACGTACCCTACACAATAATACGTGACAACTAAAGTCATTTTCTGTCTAAACAACTACATACCTAAAGCTAAATGTAAAACTCGAGATGTAACTCAGGATAATATGTTTTTGTACAGTTTACAAAATGGCACATACGATGGACTATAAATCTAAGATTCGTGTCGTTGAAGGGTAAAAGCATGCGTTTAAGACCTGGTTACCCATTATTTTGGTCAAGCTTGTCTGCCTCGGCGCAATCGATTACTTTCATCTTCCACAAGATCATATGATGCAGAGTTAATAATACATGAGATTTTAAAAATTTATCTTATAAAAATGTGTGGTCAGTATAATTTAATAAAAGTAAAATTTCGAAACTTTTGTTTCAGGTCGTAAGTTACCATTACGTTGAAGGAAGTGGCTACGTGGCCCCCTGGGGAGGCCCTAGTAATTTGGGCTTTGTCTTTGACCCCAGCTCGAAGACAATTCTGTGAACTTGACGCAATGATAAATAGTTGATATCCACAGTTCGCCTTAACAAACACAAGTGCGATGTGTACACACGCCCTCACGAATCGTAAGTGCGAGGTAAGCTCATTTATGAAATTCGATATTATTAGAATAAATTTTTGAGATTTTCAAAATTCGGTTAATCCCAAGATTGCTCGGAGGGTGAACAAATCCACTATTGTGAATATTTTGCATTAAACGATGAAGTTACAACACGAGTGTCACAGTCACGTCCCTTATACAATGCAATTTTTTAGTGTTAAGGGGCTTAATGAGGTTA
This sequence comes from Pogonognathellus flavescens, assembly GCA_019776165.1. Classification (NCBI taxonomy): domain Eukaryota; kingdom Metazoa; phylum Arthropoda; class Collembola; order Entomobryomorpha; family Tomoceridae; genus Pogonognathellus; species Pogonognathellus flavescens. Next base: position 9,524 of record JABASD010003740.1, on the reverse strand, counting down.
TTGCATGCATGCATATTGCACTACAACAAGCCTAGTATTTTCGTACAGTAAATATTTCACAAAAACGCGAACCAGGACACAATAGCAGAAAGAGTAAGGTTTAGATATACTTATATCATACTTAAGCCTGGTAACTTCCTAAGATACAGATAAGTATTTCAAGAATTGCTGTTGTCGAGTATGTACTTCATTGCGTACATAATAATTTTCTTGTGCTTTTCGCATTTACTTTCCCAAGAGTAAACTCTCATACAGTACCGTACATTATAAGTAGGTGCATTGGGGAACCTAACGAATTGTAAACTCACAGAAGAGAGTAAGAGTACCTATTACTATTTTTACTACCTGTAATTGAGAGAGTCCATCTTGTCTCTATATACTTATTTAAAATGCTATGCTAGGGAAAGTTGTATACGTACACTGCGATTACAGGACATATTCGTACTACTAACATTAAGATATTCCTAAGCAGTACGAAGTATTGTATTTTCCATGAGAGTAAGAACAATAGGTCTATGTTTAGCTGCTGCTGCTGTTGACTTAAAAATTAACAAGTGATAGACCTTAACAGGGTTTTGTTCTTAATTCTTATCTCAGCAAATTAATAATGCAATTGACTGAGACATTTGTGATTCATTGTGGCATTACAAACACTGACTTTACATTTATTTGTCGTTAAGAATTCTGCTGTCAAAACTAACCGCATGCAGAGAGTGACATTTCATTGCATTACGTAAGTTTCAGTCGGCAGACGCCAGTATTTTGCTGTACACACGATAGGATCATAAAAAATGAATTGTGTTTAGGCTGGATTTGATTAGTGTGTGATTTTATGAGACAGCAACAAATATTTTTGTAAAGAATGTGCCTAACGATGTTGCTTTATTCGCTCAGCATATCTAATCATCAGTTTACATTGAATATCTAAACATCATTATGAATGTTGCATACGCACATGGTGCAACTTACATCACTAGAAGTAAACATTTATTATTAAAGTAAGAGAAACGTTCCTAATGCTCACTCTTATAATCGTCTTCAATTGTGATATATGATACAAGTAGTACCTACTATACTTTTGGTGCATTATATTTGCAGTAAATGCAAGATTCACCCTAACTTGGTCCTTGCATTATGTAGAAGTACAGATACTTGGTGGGAATATCGAGTTGTAGGTTCGAGTTTCATTTGGAAGCAATAGAATCATCGAATCGACATATCCTCGTGTTAGCTAGTATAATAAAATACCTGACCTGAATACATTATGTGCTTAACCCACGAAACCCATACAGTTCGCAAATTATTATTATTCAGACAGAATACAGCCAAGACCGTAAATACTTTTGGTTTGAATTGCATTGTCATGAAAAACAGGATAGTAAAAACTGACATAAACGTCATAAAAATGTAGAATGTTGACGAAATCTATGAATCAACATTCTACATGCCAAGAAAGGCCTGTTGAATACACAGGAACTTTAAGTCTCTGTATTCAGATAGCTGTCTGGTCAGTGAGATCAGGATCCTGTGTGTCGTCTGCTGTAAGTACAGTCATCACATACTAAACCACAGCCTGTCGTTAAGTACTGGAGTATTTCGATAACATTATCTTCATCTTTAACTGCATTTCAATGTGAGTTCCTAAAGAATACAGAGTGTAGAAGAAGAATAAGCACAGTTATACGAAATAAAAGAATACAATTTTAGACACTATAGGTACAAAACATGTAAACACATTCCTAGAATTGATTTTACAAACGAAACATGTATATGCATGCGTGTCTACTACGAATATGTGGTATCTATCCGATAAAAGCAAATAGAGAGAGTATATGAGTGCTACCACATTTATAACTTGTGTAAAAGCAAGTTTTGAAAGCATTACAGTTGTTTTGTTGTAGCATTTTGTACTGTATATACCTTTCACTATAAAATTCAGCACACTTACCGGAACTAATAATAACGCTTTGTAAGGAAAGTACTATGAAGTAGCTGGTTAGTGTTGGGAAGGGTTGAAGTGGATCTGCAGAGCTATACTTAAGTGGTTCATACCCCGTATTTTTAGTACACAATAAAAACTGGGAAACCTTAATCAGATTATTGCATGATTGCATGTCAGAATTGTAGTTGTTTATGGTACGTTACGTATGCTCGTGCTGGTCGTGCTGGCTAAATTAAGATTACGTCGGTATTCAGTATAAGTATAGTTTTAAAGGTGGGTCGTGAATCACGAAAACGTGTTTAATTTTTCAGCAGTGCAAGTACATTTCTCAGAGTCTGCAAAAGCTCCTTTGGATTTGGATATTTATTGCATGAATGAATGAATAGCAAGTTCTACACACCACAACAAAAGTACAAATCACTGCAACAGCAACTATACGGGACTTCGTTGTGTGCAGCTTCAGCTTCTTATGTCTTCCTACAGATTAGATGCAAAGGATGGATGTCCAATTTTTCATATCAATACTTCAACTAAAAAACATACAGATAGCGTCATGTTTCATTGCAGACAAGTAAGTATCATCACAGCAGTATTAAGGATAATTTATTTTCCATTATGCATGCATTAACATTCATTACAAAAAATATACAAGTACAGAGAGATAAGTACTTACACTAGCACACATATATTTTATAAGTATAACATGTGTGTGTAGTTTTTACATACAGTTATATTCGTAGTAATATTTCTTTCTTTTATGACTTTCAAAATTTCAAACCAACCAACATACCTGCAGTAAAGAAACATGAGACAGAGAAAAAATAATTTACAATTAGGTAGATACTATATATTACAATTTTGCAATTTAAATACTCGTATAAACGAACTTGAGACAAAAATACAGTTCTCAAAAGCGAAGATTTATAATCTAAATATTTAAATAAATACATGTACCTTGGTTAAATTCTGTTTTCTATAATCTATAGGTATCAGTATTAGGTACATACTCTAGGTATCAACTTACTTACATAACTTGTACTAAAATTCCAATAAAACCTCGTTGAAATTCTTATATCTGAAGTTTCACTAAATAAATTCATGAACTTGAAATATTCCTGTAACATGATACTATCGAAAAACTTTTCTCTTAATTCTGTGTACAATGTGATTCGTACAATGTGGAGGTATACCTGTGTGTAATATTTAATATAGTAATTTTCCTTCTGATTAATGTACAAACTAAATTACTTGTCATTGTTTTTTGCAGAAGAATGTGTTGGCTTGGCTTATAATGTGAAAACGTACAAGACAGAACACGGAATTACAGATAGGATGTCTAGTCTATGATGTCTTTGAATTAGCAATTGTTTCTGCTTTATTAATGGTCATCTGTCATCTTACTCCAGTTGCCTGCAGATCATGCAAGCCATGTCTCCTCAGCATTCTGCCTACATGTTATACGCACAAAGTAACACCATACAAAATCTGTGCGTATGTGTTTGCATGTGCAACCCGAGATGCGTGTACATGCATTAAGTAAACCACGTCCAGAAACTCAGGCAGAGGAAGATGCAACATTCTATGTTGAAAAGTAAATTTCCCATACACCATGGGGTATTGCTATTAAGTATTACGATGACAGAACATGTGTATTACCAAATCTAAGTCTGCGATTAATTTTACTTGTTCATTTATTTCGGTAGATACACTATATATTGCCATCAACAATATGCTACCAGTTCATTCTTCTTTGTATTCTTCATCATCAGAGAGATTATTATGAAAGCACATGAATGAATCACATTATAATGGATGAAAATCATCACCACAAGTTGGCTTCGACAGAATGTACCCTTAACAGGTAAATCGTGTTGATCTTGATTGTACTTTATAAATACAAATACCTATATTATGTTACTATTTGCTACTATGGTATGTCACTGTCAATTGTGTCAATCGAAAACGTCCATAGTTAATACATAGTGAGTATCAAAACCAATACGATCTGTTTAATTATTTGATATTCATTGATACGAAATAATTATGAAAACAATAATTAACATTATCTAATGCATTAAAGTATAGTAGTAAGCTTTATAGGACTCTTTGACTCTATCTGTATTACGTATAGAACGTTATAAAATGTTTCTTCATTCAGTATGTATCTAAAATTATTACATATCCTTTATTCAACACTTGCATTTTTAGTACATGTAAAAATTTCATGGAAGTATTTGTGACAAAATTAAGTCAATACGAAGATTTGTATTTGTACTGTGCATTTGTATATACTTAGTTTAATATTTACTATTAGTATTAGTCATTCATGACGAGTTATTAGTGCTTATAACTGAGAATGCACTTAGAATAATAATGCTAACCGAATACCATAGTTGTAACGATATAAGGTACAAACACATCATCCTGGGTACGAGTCACAGCCATGATGTGATAATTTGTCAGTAAGGCTTAATAAGCCTGGCCATGGTATCTGATTAATTGTACAAATATTTAGTCATTAAATTAGAATAGGTACAACGTAAACCCTACATTTATTTTCAAAAGATATGCTATAATGTTGCATATTAGGAAAGATATATCTAAAACTGTTCAATTGAATTGATTAAAAACTTGTTTCCAACTTTATTTTAGCTGTAAACGAGAATTAGAGGACCGTGGAATGGAAATTCTATGTGGAGAAAGTTCACAACTAAATGCCTTGTGTACTGTGGAGATGTCAAAAATATGTAAAGTACATAAACAGCGTAAGTGAAACATCATGCTCGAACTACTGTATAAAATATTAATCGAATTAAATGTATTGAGTGTTACACTGACAATAATCGATAGTCATACTTATGGACAGTATAACGTGAAGGTATAATAAGGTTATGTAGATAATGTAAAATAAATGTGTAAAATGTACTGAAGGGACTTGCACATATCTTATAGCAGTTTCAATAATAAACAGAAGATAGTTTGTCAAAGTAAGTTAGCAGTTACCTGCAAAAAGTACTCATCTTGTAAAAATTAATAGACACCTATATGTAAAGGCCATAGCGATTTATGTAAAATTTAATGAAAAAAGTAAGTTCTCGCAAAGTAAGGACTTCGAGGTTCATACGAGCCGAAAAGTAAGTAGTCTAAGTAGGTACTGCTAGTGCTGGTGGTGTACTAGGTTCTATCTATCAGATCGAGGTAGTCTAAGCACAATATGAACCAAAAAGCAAGGAAAGTTTAGGATAGGAATGTGGGGGATGTATACAAATCCATGTGTAAATTCAGTTCATTTGTTTATTTATTATTAAAATGCTATTATCTTCAACTTGATTTTGGCGTGTTCTAAATGGTCTAATAGTCCTATAGTTACGGAAATATATTCGTTGTCGTCGCCATCTTTTCTTCAGTAGTTTTTACTAAATTGTTCCAACAATTATTAAGAATTTGACATGTTATTACTACGTTTACGGTCTGTACGCCTTACAAAAGTATTTTCTAGTTGGGGTCTATTGACTTTCTAATCTAATAATTGTTAGGTATTTACATGGTTGATTGTCACTTGACCATTTCAATGTGCTGACTGCTTTAGGAATCGCTGCTACTATTTCATAGTTACTTTTTGATATTTCAATTTCAATTAATCGGGAAAAGATGAGTTCTTCAGGATCAGGAATCGCGTATTACCTTGTGTCCAGAAAAGATAAAAATGTAAGTTAAAACTACATCAAAATTATTTGTATGTGCATGAACATTAGATAGGATAGATGATACATGAGAATTGAGAACAAGAAGTTATTAGAGCAATCACATCTGAAGAATTCCAGGTTATTCTCTCTGCGTTTAAAAAAGTTCAAAAAATTTGACAGATGAGTGGCTAAGATAAATTGGTTGACATAAAGGTCAATTGGACACAATCTTTTTCAACTTGCTATGCTTTTATGATTTATGTTCTTTAATGTGTGTAAAATTTTGAAATATGTTGTTTTGCCATTACAGAGGATTACTTTCAAGGTAGCTGACGAAAGCATTACGATGAAATCAGCAAAGAATCAAAAAGAATACATCCAGAGCTTTATTGGTTTACCTGTTCCTGGTGAGTCCAATAAGTTATACAAAATATGACAATATTAGAGTTATTTTTTACTATATAAAGACAAGAAAATGAAATATGCATGCGTACATAGTTATAGTAGGATTAGGATACACCTGAGCCATACACGGATACACATGAATATTCTCTTGTAGGGGATGAAATTCTTTTGTATTCGTAATTTCAGAATTACTATAATAGTGTCGGTTTATTCTTTACTTCTGCTGTTAATAACAATTGAGTATGTATTATATGTACATATAGGTATATTAAATTAGTAAATGCAAATCTCATGTTTTACTCAGACGCTGGTGAAAATCGGTATCGGCTGCATGTTTTGGAGACTTCTGAAGGAACCAATCTTCCAGGAAGCAAGTTTTTGGACTTTAATCCCTACGATACAAGTGCATCTCTGTTTAAGAGTGTAAGTGCTTCACATAAAATGTATCTAAACCTACTATTATATTATATGTATTATATTCATACATTTTATGCTACTCTTATAGTAATGTCAGATTGTATTTTTTTAACAATTAGGGGTCGAGTTCTGGGCCAAGTCAAGTATGGTTTCTGGAAGAATACGAGGAAGATGTATGGTTAATTCAATCTTGCAACGAACAGTACTTAAAAAACAATGGGTATGGAATAAAAAATTATTTGTCTATATTTATTCATGTATAAAAGTACAGAAAGCTACACAGTTTCCTTCATTTAGAAACAAAGGGAACTGAACTAAATGAACTACTAAAGTAATGTAACTTATAAAGGAGTAAAAAAATTACTAAATCAACGACTTTTTTAAATGCATACATTCAGTCACTCAGAGTTTTATATTGTCTACAGTACTTTGTATAAGTAAAACAAATGTGTGAGTTATAACAGTTACTTTTTCTTCGAATCACAATTCATTTTGTCGTTTGTGTACTGAAATATGATGTAATGATTTTTTCAACTATACAGTGAATAACCCTAACTTCTGTTTACATATTTGTAGGTCCGGAAAACCAATCTTAGTATCGTCTTTGAGTGCTCAGGATCGCAAGAACAAGCGATTTCATTGGATGCTCCATCCCGTGTATTAATGTGCTTTAAACTGTAAATGCCATCTGCTCAGTGATAAAGAGTGATAAGTCTGACTAAATACCAGTTTCTTTAGTCAGGGAACTACAAGCGAATTGAATCTGCCACAATTAATTAGGTATAATTGTATTTATTTGTTTACGAATGTGTGCTACCACTAATCGAGAATCTATCCTTACTATATGATCGTTATCCTAATCATAAGTATCCCCTTTATTGCTTACATTCAAATCAATACCAGTTCAGCTAATTAGTATTAGTCAGCAATTAACAGAATGCAGATCCAACGTATATCTAAAGCTGTACATGTAGTCAGTAAATAATAAATAAGTTGTGTACTTAGTCACGATGAAACAATCAGGAAGAGGCTAGGTTCGTCCAGTACAGTACAGATAATTTACCAATAAATTGTAACAGCAAAAGTTTATTATCTGAAAGGTTTTATTTGAGCGATTGGTGTAAAGGATCAATTTTGAGTGTTTAGACGTTATATTGTTAGTATTAATGAATCTAATGTATATATCTAAGAAATCGGTTAAAATGTTAGTGTTATATATATTATACTTGTATTACACAATGTGTTCGTTGATGAATTTTGCGATTATTGCACCGCAGCTAGCTACCGTTTTCTGCCTAGGCATCGTATTGTGCAAATGTTCATCACACTGTATGCAAAAAGATTTATGGTTATGATAACATGGACAAACTATACTTTTATAATCATTGTACCAACATCAACTGAATAAAGTATTAACGCAGGTGCCTTTTGAATAATTTTGACTTTATAACTTCTTATCATAAAACTAGATCAAATGTCTAACCCTAACCTTCCTAAATCCATCTTCTTATAATTTAATCCTTTCTAGCATTATTAAAGAATTAATATGCATCAATATTGCATTTTAAAAGTGCGAAGAAATATTATATCTATGCAGTTTATTAACTGTAAACCATTATGCGCTGGTAATTATGCATACAAATACATATTTGCACGCTGATTTGCATGTAGTTAGTGCGACATTATCGAATCTGTCTTCTTTATTATTTAGTTTTAGTGATGAATGTTTTTAGTACTGCTGTAATTTTATTTAGATATATAATGGCAATAAATGAGTTTCCCAACGTTTTGACGCAAATGCACCATATAAATTAAATTTACTTTTATTACCTCATACTTTTATACAATTAGCACCTCATACTACCACATTAGTAATAAACTTTACATTGCATGTTTAAAGCACTTTATTCTTAAACTGCTAAATAATTACAGTTTATTATTATGTATAAACTATGTTATTTCAAGGCCCGAGATTGCGTTAGCCTAAAATCACCTACAGACGCGGCAGACATTTTTCCTTAGGTATTTTTAGTATTTTACTATTGTGCATAGTTCAAGCTAAGATATATTTGACAACCAATTAGTCCATGTAAAAATGTAAGACTAGAGATATAAGTTACATAACAATAATGTGTCACATAATAATATTGAATGCTGCTGGGATAAATAAAAACTAATTACTTTCACTCTTCCAAATGATTTTCTCCAGATGAAAGTTGAAAATGCATAAACGTAAATGCAAAGATTGTTGTTATTAACGTCATATTGATGAAGTGTCAGCCGATAAAAATGTAAACATATCATATTATATATATAAGTTTCTTCATTCAGATTCATTAGAAATTAAGTACATACATGGCAATTGTAACGATTTGTTTCATAATTAGTCGTAAGTACAGTAAATTTATTTATGGCTGGTCATTTAACTGACTTGAGGACTCATTTGTTTAATACCGTCTTCTCGAGTAGCGATTTCTTGAATTCGTTGCTTTAGTTCATCAGAATATCCACTAGTTTTAATTCCTTTAACTTTCCGAGACTCCCTGAAAATAATACGAATTTCCCTTTTATTGTTGTAAAATGGTGGCGATAGCAAAATATGTAATTAAATTATACAAACTCTTACCCTGCATATTTCAGATGAATGAATTCAAACATTTCACTAAATTTGTATGTAACAGGAAATTGCTGCAACCAAACAACGAGTGAGTCCACAAAGTAAATGGATTTCAACTGCATTGCTGCAGTTTCATATTCTGCGTCTTTATATAAGTCCTGAAATAAAGAATACAGATTAGTTTCTTTCAGTTGTCTTTCAATTGTCAGTAACTTTATCCTATTTTTTTTAAATTCTAAACACAATTGACCAAAATAAATTATCCTGCTCATTGACCCAAAGCAGACCCCAGCAATGACTATTAATGACCACCCACTATCTATCCATAATTGTGAACACCTTTCATAATAGAAAGGTTACCTAATAATTATTACCTCGTCTCCTTACCGGGAAAAATTATTTTCACCTGGTAGGTTTCAGGCTTGTTAACCTATTAACTACTTTCCCCGGAGAAAGT
>JABASD010003739.1:0-18416 GCA_019776165.1 Pogonognathellus flavescens | reverse complement strand
TGCATCACTTCGGGTGTTCTTTTATCAATGTATGTCTTAAAGCTATACCTATATAAATACATTAGGTAGGTACTCTACAGATATACAAGACTAGGTATACTACCTTCAGGTAGTCTATGGTAGTATATACAAATACACCGTAAGTTACATTATTAGACCGTAGTTCTTCTCAGACGTCATACTTTAATCCACAAACTATATATATCATCATTATCACATGCAGTTACAATACGAACGGAGAGAGATGAATGAATTATAAGACTGTGAGACTGCCTGTTCGAAAGTTTGTAAACTTTTAACGTAGTAAACGTAAAGTCATCTTTGTTTCCAACAGTTGCTATTTTGTGTACAGTGTACTACCAGGTAGTTTTGCATTGTTGTACTTGAGGTTTAAGACACTTTCATCAAAAAATAGTACATGAGTTGATGTTTTCTTTTACTGCCTACAGGTATGTACATGTACCGTAGTGTACTACTATGAGAGAGAATGCTGTTTTGTGGAGTAGAAACATCCCTCCCCCAAGTTATTTAAGTCATGTTCATGATTAATGTAATTTGTCACGGGTATTGGAAATATAAATCAAAATCGCAATGGGAAATGTAAACGTAAAGCATGTCTAATAAAGCTTCTCAGTAACTTACTTGCCATATTTAATGAATGATACTACTAGAACCAGTAGTACTGTAGCAGTATGTAGAATAGTAGTAGTTTGTAATAGTTCGGCAGGCGTTAGTTAAAAAGGCAGGGTAATACCTACTACCTGCTCATCATCCTATTGTAACAATGGAGTGTGTGCGAATTTCCGTAGTATTTTATAGCCGAGTAGTGAGAGCAGAGTGAGAGAGAGACTCGTAGACTTTGCTTTAGATAGCGAACACGATAAAATGTACATTCCTTCACTTTACCTACACAGACATAAAAGTTTTAGTTTGTGTTAGCAGGCTGTATATCTGTGTGATCTGCGTGTATATCTTGCCTGTTTATACCATACCTATGTCTTAAAGGCGATTGCGGTAAAATGCCGCATGCCGGTGTGAAAAAACCGGCTACTCGTGCATCATAAAACATAAATGAATGCGTATTCTGTGAAAATCTTCAACGTGAGCTATTAACTATTTGTTAACGAAACATCCTACTACTATAACATAACTTTTCAAAATACAGTCAATCTAATTCATTACGTTATATGTATTATAAACATATATGTAGTCCGTACAAGTACAGTAGTTGTATGTATATGTATGAAATCACACACATGTAAAAATTACGACGGATACGGACGTGTTAGATTATTCAGCTACTATCTGTATTTACCACAGCGTTGGTCTTAAGAATGCAATAGTACCAGACGAGACTTGTTGAATTGGGAGTGAAGATGAGCCAAGTGTTGATATAACAGTAAAAGTTATTCTGGATCTCACACTAATGATTTGACAGTTCATTAATTACTTTGCAGAAAGGCTGTCAACACAGCTTCTAGGAATTGTCACCCAAAAATGGAATTTATTTTTATTAGGTCGTCTGTTGGTTGTATTGAGTAGACATTAGACAAACAATAATGCGACCGTGCCAGTGGACTCCTTGTATCTAAATAACTTTTGGTTCCATTATGCATTAGCGTTTCGTCTGAGATCTTTTGTACAGCAACCATGCACTGAATGGTGGTTGACGAATTAAAGTTGCATTTAATCATAAAAGTGGCCTAAGGGTATATGGATAAATAAATTTACTGACTGTAAGGATAGAGCTAATGGTTGGAGGTTCGACCCAAGTGAGAAACTTATAACTACTCTACTACTATAGGGAAATAATATTATTATTATTAGTATAGGTAAGTACTGCATACAGGTGCAGTGTAATTACGGCAAGGCATTTGGACACTTGGGTATTTAGATTTTGTGTGTATGCATACATTAGTTACTTATTCTCGTCTATACTTCCTATATTTATATAGCAGGATTCTAGACTGGTAGCTGTTATGATATAAGAGAATATATAAGGCCGTCTATTGCGAGATAATATGTATCCTAGTAGTATCGTCGTATGCAGTTGATTAAAGAGAGTACCGACCCGTGGCGAGTCTCTGGCAAGTGTACACTTTAAAAATAATCTGGATAGGTACTCGATACACCTCTCTCTGTGCAGTGCATTCAATACGATTGTTCACATTATTAAGATAAATGAGACGTGCAACCGAAGAAAATAGAAAACCACAAATTTCTGAAGTACCTAGCAATCTTATAGAAACTGCAATAGAAAGTAGAACCCAAAGTAGAGTAGACATTTTATATGCACGCTATATGCTTCTTCAGCATTGGCAGTGCAGACATATCGGTTGGGTAGAATATGTGAAGACTAAATAGGTACGGTACTTGTGGTGCATGATGATGTGTGTTTGTGTGAGTTGAGATTGGCAATGGTGTAGCCGTATAGAGAACATATACAATAGAGAACCTATTTAATGCACAAATAATTTTTATCTGGTATATTATGGTCTGAACTTGTAGTGCATTATTGCCCTTAAATATAGATGCAATATTAAAATGGTTAGCTCACCTACCTAACTGTTGCTTGCAATAATGCAGTCGATCAGCTCTAAGATAACTGTAGTTCATTTGATTCTATGATTTCCACATTTCCTTAACTTGTTGCTTTAACTATCAGTAATTTCCGTGAATGTGGAGGATGTGCCTGAGTTATCACATTTAGTTAGTCGTGCTCTGCAGTAGGTAAAATAGTTTCGAACGTGCAAAAGTCAGTAGTGTAGGAATTAGGGACGAAGTACTGACTTACTCTCAAGTTAAGTCGTTTAGGTACTTTGCAAATAGTAACAAAATGCATGATGGAGCAAAGGAATGCAGAGAGATTGTGATTTGTGAGCTTGAATTGAACATGCATTGTGTTATGATACTTTTATGTACAGATAGAAATTCAGTTTGATTACACACACATATTAGAGTTTGATCGGTAAATCGAAAAGTTAAAGTTAAACTTCAATAGACTTTTGATACTTTTTCGTAGCCTAACGCAAATGTACGTGAAGTTTCACATCAGAAGAGTACTATTAAAATCAAGAATCGAGTACGAAATAGAGTTCAGTGACTTCAGAGCAAGTTCTTGTTGGCTGGCAAGGCTATCGTCATCGTCACTCATGGTATATAGTAGTAGTAGGTCTGCTAGTAGTAGGATTTGTTGTAGTAATAGTACAGAATGTATAGTAATACAATCTCTGTGTATATGGGTGTACACACACACAATACTATAATCCTACCAAACACAATGCACATAAGCGAAGAGTACTTACTTGTATATTTACACACACAATAAGCTTTGCCATGCACATTCATCCAGAATTCAGTCAGTCAGCAGTAGAAAAGTAAAGTTTGTATTAGTTCTAACGAACGCAACAGTAATAGTAAAAGTAAAGGATTCAATTCAATACTATTCCTTATTCTGTACTATCTTTGTATACCTGAGCAGGTAAATACTTACATATAAAAGAAAATTGCAATTGTATGAACTGATATAGCTGCGGAACACATTTTACGAATACTATGAGAGCAGAGCTGTCTCTGTCTCACCATTCAACAATAGGAAGATAAGCTCGGCCAAACAATACAACTCTATACGTATAATAATGCACAGATACAATAATAATATCATCATCCTTGTCTTTTATGCAGCATTCTCCGTAATGTAATACACAAATGTGTCTGTATGTGTGTGTGTGCCAAACAAAATAATAACTGACTTGCGTTGCTTTGCTTGTTGGGTATAGCACAAACGGATAATATTATTACTATTCATTTTTTATGAATTGTATTTTCATGAATAAATGACTACATGAATTAGAATTATGGTGGAAATGGTAGATTGTGGGTAAACGTGCCCACAAGCGACAAACGTTTCTAGACTGCATTTGCCTATATTATTATTATTATTATGTATTGCAGTAGCAGTGTAGCTCATCATCAGCAATAATGTAATGTAATTATCGTCATTTTTGTAACGACAACTGATTAAAAACAACTTTACTGCACTTCTCTGATATGATATAGTAGCTCATTACATAAAAGCTAATCATACAAAACGTTTAATATTCTTTAAGATAAAATTTTAGACTTTTTCTACATAATAACAATGCAAAAGAGACAATCAAGTAAATTAATAGATGAGTTAGTTAGTTATAGATATCACACACTTAACTTCTACTCTATGCAAACAATGCAATGAGGTTATTCGTATAATTTTAGGAATGAATTACGGAATGCAGATGTATATGTGGCAGCGCATCATCGGTGTGATGGGATATACTTGTTTGAATGTAAATGTAAGTATGAACAGAATATCAATTATTTCAGAAATAATAATCTTGCTCCTTAGGTGGTCTCTAAAAGACGGATAAAAACATTGCCAACGATGATGGCTAAGGTATAGACACGTTGTTGATGATGTAAAAATGTATTGTACTCAGCAAATATACGATACATAAACAATGATAAATCTAAAGAACAAAAATAACAATATATCAAAGTAAGGATTCTGTACATTACAGGTAATTGAATATTATCGCAGTCGCATGGAAGACAGAGTAACACGATCATTAAGGCACAAAACAGCGCACATCATGTCTAACCCAGCTCTATATCATTCATTTACCAAACACAGTGACAAAGACAAATCACTGTGCACAAGTATTTTTGACATTTCATTTTTTACTGAATAAAGGAAAACTAATTATATTAAAGTTTAAAGTTCTGCAATTATATTCATTAGGTACTATGAGAAAGCTTTCCGAACAATTATGTGGGTTATCATCACTTCACCGTCTAATTGAGGTAAAAATAAGCTTACAGGAAGTTATACACAGTTGCGGTTAACGAACAAATTAAATGAAAATTAGGTAGAATTCACAATTAACATAATTATTATAAAATTGCGGTGTTTATTTAGGTTGGTTTGACTGACTGTACCTACCTATTATAAGAATAATATGATTAAAACTTAACCGTAAACTAAAAATCCGATATAATTCATCACCCATTTTTACACGCTCTGGGAATACAGTAATTCATAATTACATTGTCCTTTCTCTTAATTAATTGTGCCCATAAATATATTTATTGTCTTAAGTTTCACTGGCTAAAATTTGTGATGAATATTAAATACATCTAGTCATGATTATTATTATTGTATAAAATTATATATTTTTAGCGAGAATTTCATCTACACCCATGGCTGAGCGCAATTAGTTTTTAAAAAGAAGTTTCCATACAGTTGTCCGTCATTCCAAAATCCCATTTCCACGTCTTGATCACCATCGCACACTTTTTTTACTGGCGCTTCGAAATCTGGCACTCCGTCTAAATAAGCCCTTGTTAAAAATTTTCCTTTATTCGCAATGCTCCAAATATAAAGTTCAATAGATCTATGATGGCTTCCAGCGATGGTAAATATTCCAGCACCAGGTTGAGAATAGCCATAGTTAGGGTAGAAATCAGAAGTTCCAAATGGGATTAAAGATCCGTAGTGGTTCACCGGGGCGAACCAATCTGTTGGGTCGAAAATCGTGTCATATCCGTCAGTGTGTATTACATCAACAATATTGGCATCCGAATTCTTTAATCGATTTTCCTGATTCACTTTTTCAAAAGAAGGCCCGGCAGGATCCATACCAGAGATGCGGTCGAACACCAAGCTGTTTCTTCCACAAATGCCCATTAAATGAGCTCTGTAAATTTTGCATAAAAATAGGAAACAGATTTTTCAAACAACGTAATAAGTATTATAATGAGTTTTCAATGCATGCATATGGATGGTTGGATTTACAAATACTTACCCCAAACTGTGAGCTATGCCCCATATCTTTATGTTCCTTTTTTGATTTTTGATTTCAATCGCATAAGCAGATAGCCAGGTTCCAACAGTTTGGGTATTAGCGGCAGCCTGAGTATACTTCAATATGCCTATATTTGCTCCTTCGCCCCAACCGACCAAGACAACTGTGGCGTCCTTGTGGTATGTCAGAATCTCATCTTTCATAATTGGCAACCAAGGTGTGTCAATACTATTTTCGAATCCATGTGTAATGAAGATAACGTACGAAGGCTCCAACATTCCATTTCCATATAATATTTCAGCAAATTTTTTCGGATCTTCATCGTAGGAGAATTCCAAATCTTTGTCGTTCCAATATGCATGTAATTTTGGTTTTATAATATCGATGGCCCACGGCTCGGGAACATGCCAAGATGGCATACTAATGGAAAAATGCTTCAATTGCAAATCTGGGTATTTAAAAACAAAAAAGTTAAATTAAAAATCGTGTATTGTATAGCTATTAGCTATGTAAGTCAAGAATTGACTAAATATATCTATGTACTTAAGTATCCGTATGTTGGTTGTACACATACAGTACAGTACAAATTGGATAGTTAAAGAATTTACTTAGCATAGCATGTAGCTTTTAGTTAATTACAAATTAAGATTGGAAAAGCAGTGAATTTAAAAAATCTCAATCCAAATTATAATTAAGTGTTCATTTACAAATATTTTCAATTTCCAGATATACCTCGTGCAAAAATACTCTAGTAAAAAATTCTATTCGTCAAAATATGAAATAAACTATAATAAAATACCAAATACCATGTAAAATACTCTTATCAACAATTTTGGCAATAAAATATTAAGTTATCTACAATTCGAATCTCTCATCTCACATAAATTGTACTTACGTATACCTAAAAAGTTAGAAATTATTACAAATGAAGATAAAAAATAAAAATGTGTTGCTTTATTACCTGAATCAAACAAAAAGACTTTGTTTTAAGCTTACAGCTGTTGGCTATCGTTCTATCGTATAGAATCGAGCTACGTTTAACAAGGAAATTTATTGGGTTGCTTTATTTCTGAAATGTCTATTGAGCAATAAAAATTTAAAAATTATAAGTTTAAAATGTGACCTTCAAAACGTAAAATTAAGTGATAAGAGCACTTTAAATTATATTACGTAAGGAATGAATTAAATTTTACCTAAACAAAGAAATACAAAGAAACTGCGAAATAAAAGTAAATATTTATTTTGTGTCTCTAGGTGTATTTACACGAAGAATACTCCCACAATACAAATTGTTTGAATACAACGCAGCCTTTAGAAACAGCGTTGGTCTCACTTTATACTCTGCTCAATTTTACATAGGTGGTTACGCAAAATATTCGTATAAAGGATTCATTTTAGGTTAAATTAAATTGGTATAAAATAAAAGATGCAGTAAAATATGCACTCATATAAATCAACTCTTCTTAATTGTGCTGGAATATCTAACTGGATATTTTTAGCAGTTTGGAAATGTAAATTGTCTACATAATACATTTACGCTTCAAAACAAAAAAGGCAATTAAACTAAGTAACACATGAAACCACTAAACAAAAATGGAGACTAAAACATTTATTTAGGAATTCGATTGCTTAGAATTAGTATAATTTTATAGGGCATTGTATGTAATTAATAAGGCATGAATAATAGTACCTATTATCTTAAATCATCGTAAATATGCAAAAAAATTATTGTTACTTCTAGCTGAAGTAGAATGCAACTTTTTTCTCTTGTAAAATATACATGCACCTTTGAATTTACATTATGATGTTTAAGGCACATTAAAATTACTTACACTGTAAAAACACTGTACTGTGCACTTAAAAAATATTAAGTGTGTTCAACGATACTGTACAGTACAGTGTTTGTACATGTACAGTAATTAATCAAACTCTAAAACTAGCTTCTACTAGTATCAATTTTTCGCAATATGATCAATTAAACGCATTTGCTGTATCACCTATGCCTATAAACAGTACATCAAATGGATGTAATAATATTATTATGACTATTTTCTATGAAATCATATTTTTATCGTTAACCATAAATTATTTAGGTGTGCTACTATCCTCTAACAAGTAAATTACTTATCAATTACTTAGACAAACAAGGTAGGTATGTAATTATACTAATAATTACTTTGTTCTTACAATTAGCGAAAGCCCATATTGCTCATTCTCCGTTGCAAACGCATACTGTTTGCTCGATGCAACTATGCAACATGTAGTATTTTCTAGTACAATTCTAAGTTTAAAATTACAAATTAACAGTTTACTCATATCTGTAATACCAATCGTGTTTATTGAAATTCGTGTTTATTGAATTCTGTGCCTAAAAAGCATAAATAAACAGGTATCAGATGATTATAATATAAATATTTTAATGTTTACATCACACCTGCTAATAAGGGCAGCGTATACGAGTTAAGTATAGTACATTTAATTTGCAGTCAGAGAGATTTGCAGAGTAAAACAATAAAATGAAATAACTAGCCATTAGTATAAAACTATTAGCACAGTTGCGGCATCATCAAATTTTCATTGGGTGGGCAGTGGGAGGGAGGAGTCAAGTGGTTTCAAAATCGACGACGGGTTGTTAAACTTATAAATGCTCAAAATAGCCAGTTTTTAATAAAAATCCAAGATTTGAACGAAAATACCTATAAAATTTATATATAGAATGGATCAAGTTGGTCTGATGTAAAGTATGTAGTGTCTAAAAAACGATAATCTGCACAGAGCTAGTTCTCGGGGGCTTCATGCAAAGTGACAAAGGCGAAAAAATGTGGTCTTTAGGCCAAAAACCACGAAAAGTTAACTGTATTCACGTCAAGCGTGATTTTTTTCAGATTTTAGTAATAGCAAAAGTTACCCTTATACATATTTTTAATATCTACAGAATCCACACCCTGTAGTTTCTTCTTGTTATTTACTTATGTCCACCCTACCAACCCGTTTGTGCCGCCTCTGATTTACATGATTCCTTATTGAGGATGCATTGATGAATTTCTAATAATTATTATTATCATACTGTTTGTTGAGCACCTACTTAAATTAAACCACTTACTCGATTGCTTCAAATGAGTTGCACAACACAAACAAATATAAATCCAATTTGTAGTCTATGCAGCAAGTATTAATACCAATTTACATAACTTGCTCTTACAGTCTTACACAGTTTTGTGTAGAAGGCATGTATAGATGTGTATTATATACAATTTACCTTGTAGTATTTCTGTCTACATTGTACACTAATTTTTAAATCAACTTTATATAGAAATCCGAAAGTGCACATACAATTTTTTATTTGTATAAGTGCAAACCATTTTCTCTACCTACCTAGTTTAATTTAAATAACATAACATTAAATATATAGACATAACAGCTTTGTCTATATTGAAATATAGACAAAGCAAATGACATTTAATAATAGTAATAACTATGTATAACAGTATTCGTTTACAGATCGCAAATAATGGCTGAGTTCTCCTTATTTATCGTCTTATGGTTGAATTAATTTTTTAAAGCGAGCATATAATATCGAATTAAATATCGAATTTATTGTGTTTTTGAAACCACGTTCGTTACACTTATTGTAGTAAAGTATAGGTACCAATGCCATACGCATTGAGAATACTTATTGATATAAATGACAACACGTGATTAATTAGCTAACTGTGTATAATAATTAGTAAATCAAATGACCTAACGATTAAATAATTAGTTCAGATTGATGAAGCAAGCATAGCATATAATATTGTTAGGAGTTACAACTTCATTTTTGAAGTGCATACATTTGTGAGTAATTTAGAAATGAATAACATGCTCCATTGTTAGCTACAATAGTTGTGGCCATAATGACTACTAGGATGTAATAATATGTAATAGGTAGTATGTAACACTATAGTATTTAGCAGAAAGAAATGATACATTTTTAAAACGAAGTTGAATAGATCGAATTGATTTGTCATAAATAAAGAAACCGGATGCATCTACAACAGAGCAGTAGTGTGGTAATCCAGTCGATAACCAATAAAGTGTTTAAAATAGTGATGTGGTGAAGACGGATCTACGACAAACATCAAACAGGGCTTCCTGATAAATGTAACAAGGTAATTGTGTAACAACATGAAAAAATTATTTAACTTGGCACATGTTGAGTTTCTGTGTAGTGTGTAGCATTAGAATTTACAATTACCCCTTGTTAACTTATGAGACGAAACAAGAATGCAAAGCAGCTTACAAATAACTGCATCCTAAAGATATGATGAAACCCTGGACGCAAACTAGAAAAATCATTGTCAAGCTCAAGGTCTTACAAATTGACTCATTCAAACAGAGTGCAAGACAGAAAGCAAATCTAGACTTATTGTTGAAAAAACTAAAGTTTCGATCCACCAGAGCTGCTGCTTTCTGCTTCTTTGTAAACTTTATGTTGTAGTATGCAGACGGCTATCTCTGCATTGCATATCAACATCAAGATCTCCAATCTCCACCACCACCACCACTCACCTACCAAAGGCTAATGTAATATCAGGCTGTATGTAGCTATATTGTAATCGCACATAAATACATACACACATACGTTTAATTAATAATAATATATTATGCATACACATAAATATCCCTAGAGAGAGATACTTTTGCGTTAAAGCAGATGAGGTATATTCTTGGGTATTTCATAATGATCTTTCTCAATGATTCTTTACGCTTCTCCACTACAAAAGATCGCAAAATTCCTATATCATTTCCTCGATTTAAAAGCATTCTATCGTTAAAGTAGCGCTACATACCACTATTACTAATATCTTCAGGTTTGCTCAGAAAAAATTGCAAAACCATTTTCATAGATTCACCTTTGATTTCATGCCACTCGATTTACAACAACTACCTAACGCACTCCCGTGCTAATGCTATCACACTTACAATATGTAAACGTTTCTGTTGGCTGAGTTTCAGAAGCACATTATCACCGTGGTGCACACACGGATCGTGAACACACATGGAAAATCTGAAATTCCTGAATAATTCAGACAAAAGCTTTTATTGAAAACCTGGAGACATGTGTAAGATTGTTCCAATTGTGTATTTGACACGAGAATTCCATTGTAAAAAGTTGGAAACGTATGAAAGCTCTCTAGCCTCGAATGATGTAGCGATATAAGATAGAGAATACAGGTTGGAGCAAGCAGATAACATAATGTAATGGTTTTCTAGCGGAGTAATTCAGTCGATGTATGTGCCATGAACAGAGGCAATACAAAATGGATGAATACGATGTTTGTGGATAAATAAGTAGATTGTCTCTTGTGATACAGATCCGTTTGGTTTTGACAAAGTGGTAAAAGGCAGTCCATTTCATCAGTCCATTGCCCTTACCTTGTCTGTTCTGCAGCCTTAACAAGACGACTTGTGGCTCAATGCATTCACTCAGAATTCCAAACGATGCTAATACTTCTAATACTACAACAGGGTCTAGACCTGCGATAAAATACCATAGATTTAAATGTTTTCTTGCATGGCTAATACTAATATAATATAAATCTACATGCTAGATACTTGGATACTGCTAATAAGTGCATCAAAATCAACGCAGCTAGTTATACTGATGTATTTACCTGCCTGGAAGACTTGTCTGGCAGTCTGGCTCATTGGAAGTGATAAGAAAATCTGCAGGGGAAATAAGAATCCTGCTGAATGACCTAGGTATTAGCAGTGATTGTGGTGTTTTCTTCACATATTATATACTACTCCTCCTAGTATTGCATCTTTGAATCCACCACTATGCTAATATATGTACCCGAAGATTTAAAGTGTATCAAAATAGGATAGTTCATAGTTTAACAGCCCGTGGGCTGGGTGTGGCCACATCTGTGGTTCACTTTCAGCTTTATGCATCTTCTCATTTCTTCCAAAAGCTAATCTACTAGTTACTGAAGTACAAATAAATAAACCTTTACAATGCCAATAATCAATGTAATGTAGAAAAGTAACTAGTGCTGATTATAATATTTACATAAGATGTCCCTTTTACTGTAATAAATGTATATAAAATTAATTTAGTTCTGGTATTAGCAGTCTTCTGAGGAGGAGACCTTAATACCCTGATAGTTCCACTTGTACTAGTTCTAGTTCTTGCAGCAGCTACTCCCAACAATCCAACAAGACTGGATTAAATGCACTCTGTTTCTTTGTCTGCGTGTTACAGAGCTACATTACATTACGTATCCTCTTCTTTCCATCATTATTGCTATACGTGCAGAGATCATGATGTAGTGCATGTAAAAAGGTGCTATTGTATGTTATGTGTGGTAGGTAGCTGAGAAACTGTCTGTGTAGATCTTGATAGCATTCGAATTACTGCATAGGCATATTATCCCTGTGTGTGCATCGTGCCTTACTTCAAACAAAGCCACAGACTGATCTCAGTCTCATCCTCTGCGTATTCCTCCTTCCGTGGTGGTGTCTCTCAGACTCTGACTCAAGTTCAAGTCGTAGCATTCAGACTTCAAGAGTTCAGTTCTGTCAGAGATTGTAAGATATTGAAGTGCAGTTTCATTAGTACACGTGCTAAGATTTTAGACTTTGGCATGACTGAGATGAGACGAGCAAGATCAGACAAAAACTCCACAGTTGATTTGTTCTTCTGTAGTTGTAAGTAGTAAGTACTTCATTCAAAAGAATATTTTATAAAATGAAATTCATTAAGCAAAGAATAAGAAAAATTCCCTGTAAATCTTTATAGCTGCCATTATCTCTGCTACGCCGAGTACAGTGTACCACTTTTAAATGTCATACTCAATAATTCATAATTAGCATTCTTCATACTAACTATGCAGAACTTTTGATTATTCAATACATTCGTTTATTACCACGAAATCCATAACTGATTTATTGTTTGTGTATGTACAGCCACTGAGTCAATTAACCAGTTACTAATATACAAGGACTATACTAGTAATAGTAAGTACATTTCTTTACAGAGAGATTGCATTATTGGGCGGGTAGATACAGTAGTAAGGCTGCATGATTGTACTTAATTCATTATTCATCATTCCTACTAATCTTATGGTGCAATAATATAATAAGACTTTGAATTGCATGGATCATATAACGGAACTCGCTATGCTTGCTTATATTATTATGTTTCAGTGATTTATTTATGAGAAGAATTTTTTTATTAACACCACCATAGCATTTTGAAGACTCTTCTAACTAATCGAGATGTTTGCTGTAGATATTTTAGTGCATGTATTTGTATGAGAAGGAGCATAATATGAAGTAGCAGCAGTGAATCAGTGTACTTAGAATTGTATAGGCAAAGCACATGCCAAAAAGGTGTTTTCCGAACTAGCATTTGTCCGGGATCATTTGTTTCTTTTATTGAACAGGTATAGGGTAGGACTTGGCTGTACAACTTGAGTATCCGGCTAAACAAGGGCAACTGGAGCTACTCACACAGATGAGTTTTTTCTGCATAAGTAGTTTAAAGTAAGTAGTTTTTTTGACAATGATATTGAATCGAACAGTCATTCGTCTACTTGCGATCAAATAGATGCTCGTCACAATGGAATAGATGGACGGCTATACGTGTACGAAAGTATATAGCTTTGTGTATATACTAGTACATGAATGTATATATCTTATACTTCAGGTAAGCATCCTACTCAAGAAGTTGATATAGATTTGAAGAGTAAGTAGCTACTCCTTTCTATGCACAAGATTCATGCATGGCTCCATGCATTCTATAATTTTCCAACTCTCTGTATTACAAATTCGCACTGCAATTGCATTAAACATTACACAGCAACAATGTCAATATCCGTTTCAGCAATTCTTTTTACGTGTTCTACTGAGATACGATAAACCTATGCTGTTTTTTACGTTTAATGAAAAGGATGTAAATAAAATTCCTAATAAGTTCCAACAGTATATTGAATGCAGTCGTCTCTTTTCTTGCGAGAGAACGTCTGCAAGGAAATTTCAGAGGGAATGTGTACGAGATTAAATGAATGTATCTATTGAAGCTGTAGCCGGAGGTACATAATGGAAGAATACGATACTACGGTACAGAAAGCACAGATTTGCCTAGTCACAGTTTGTATTTTATAATATTTTGGCCCACGGCAAGTTTACACATGGTCACGCTTTGAACGGTGGTATGGTTTATACATTAGTTTTGCTATCAACTATGTTTAGTGGTGCAATTCTAATACTTTAACTTTGTCTGGTTCTTATATAACAATGCAGAGAGAGAGAGAGAGAGAGATAGTGGAAGAGCGTTGCAGGTAATGTAGCGGAGGCTATATAGCTATGTCTATGTGTGATGTGAAAATGATATTCGAATGTATCCTTCTAGGTATTTTATCTACATCTCCCCACATATATATTTAGTATAGATATACACAGTCTTAATATATCTTTTACTAAAGGTACCTGTTCTGAATCAATCGACTTTGCTTCGCACTCCTCCACTCTTCATTACAAAGGTGCTTTTTGCACTGATTTCATTCTGCCCTATATGTTTACCATAGCCACAACAATCTCCTCTCACTCAGCCTCAACTCAGAGATCTAGTCTTCAAGTCTGCTACTCGACTGGATGCATGAAAAGAAACATATCCATACATTTATCTGACTTGAACACAACAGCTAAGCAAGACAAGACCAAATCTCAAGCCTAGCATATAAGAAAGGCTAAAATTTTAGTTCCTTGTCTAAGTAAGAACACTTCACGGATCTTTTCTTCTCTTTATTCTGCATTTCGTAGACGGAGCATCAACACATTATTATAAAATCAAACTCCCCAAATGAAAATTCTCATTACCCATTAAGTATTCCGTTCCCATACTCCTTGTCCATTATAATGGGCTCTTCTTCTTCTTCTTCTTCGTCTGCAGCGCACTATTGACTGAAAATGTGTAGCGTCTTGTACATCATCAACTCCAACTATATCGTGTACTACCAGTCTGTGCTACTCAAAGTGACTTGACTTGACACTAACGTGTATAGCACACAGAATGCAATTTTATTTTCATAGCAGAAGGTAAACTGCTTTAAGTCTTGTTAAGTAACTCGAATCTCTATGGTCATTCATACCATCGTGCACAAGTGAAAAAAGTTCGTTCCTGCAGAATACAACACAGATTTTGCGGGGATGTAAATATTGAAACCTGTTGTGCGCTAAAGTAGTACCCGGCTTTGTGTTCCTTATGAGTTGGCTACGTTCTCTGTGACTTGTTAGCGAGTGTGGTATTAAATGTCTTTATATTACTCATTCGTGTATTACTACACGATAAGTAATGGCTTACCTACAACAAAGTTTTATATCAACTGATTGCATTGTGAGTTTTCTGCACTTTCAGATCCACACATTCAGCAAAGAATATTTTAAACTCTTTGTTATATAAAACAGCGTATAAGGTTGCAAACAAGTTTCAATAAAAATACATTACATTACACACTCTTTGCTAACCTTATCGTTTAGCTCTTTCTAGTACTAATATCAATTCTATGTTTTATTACCACTACTACTGTATTTTAGGGTATTACATTCTTCTGTGACTGTATCGAGCCAGATTGCCAAGTAAATATATGGTAGCACCTTGTAATTACTCTTATTAGGCAGGCAAATGTTAATTGTTTATCCGTATGTAGGCGGCTTCCCATTAAATACCACATCTTTCTACCAAAACTAAATGCATACAGGCTCCCACAACGGTATTCTCTAAAACGACCAAATACAAACACAACAGAGTATCATTTCGTTATAAGTAGCAAACTATTTAATGCAGGAATACAGATAACAAAGATATCTAATTGTTAATGCAAGTACTTTGGTTTTGTATAGGTATTGGAATAGAAAAATAAACTTTTACGCTTATTAACTATGTTTCTTACAATTTACTCCCATTCATTTCTCCGTGTACCTACACGAATTCTTAAGAAACTCATTCAGTTCCCTTTTTGACTAATTAGAGGAGTTTAATTTATTGTTCTTGCGGTATATGTATGTAGTGAATTCACAAAATACATTGAGTCTTCATCTTCATCATTTTCCTCAAGTATTGGACAAATCGATCCCATACGTTATCATAAGGTATGTTATCTCTTTTAAGTGATTCTTTTTGATATTCAGAATCAGGTATATAGCAGAGCTGTGTGTGGTATGCAGAAGAACTATATTTGTAGTAGTAAGTAACAAATAATACTCTTTTACTTACTTTTTTACGCACGTACTTATAATTACCAACAATGTTTTATTAATTCAATTGTTTCTTATTTCGTTTCTTATAGGATTGCCATCGTAAACTCCATGTGGTAGGTGCTTATAGTAGTACGGATAAAATATGTAACTTTCCACTTATAGAGCGCATAGGGAATTCGATTACCACCAACAGACTTACGATATCATTGGAAATACCGTCATAGCAAAAGGAAATGTTCTTTACAAAGTAACTCTTTACGGTAGAAGTGGGCTGACGAAGGTAATGTTCTAATGTTGTAAAGACTGTGGTTGTAAAGTTGTAATTGTAAAGTATACAGTGCAGAGCCGAGCAGGGGAGTACAGCTGAAACATTCATTCGTGTGTGAGAGTATTTGTATGTGTATTGTGTATCTGATCTCTTATTGAATTCAGTTGGAACAGTATTGACAAGTACATATCAAAGATATCTATCTGTATCTTCCTATCCCTACTGCTATAGGACTACAGTAAAGTACATTTCATACAACGGTAAATTCTGCTAAACTCTAATAAATACCTGATGTTTAAGTTTAAGTACAAGTGGAAATCAAAAAGGCTTATCTGCGTGAGATTTCTGCGTGAGATTTTCGTAACAATGTATCGAAATGTAAGTACCAAAATTCTATAGAGGACCTTTCAATCCTGTACTTTTCACGTTAGATTACTTCACGAAGATACAGATACAATAGGCCTGTAATTGTAATTAAGTACCTTCCTAAGTTAAAATTCTAGATAAATTTTATTGCATTTTTATTGTGTAGATAGGTAGATTTGTTTAAACTGCTTTTTCATTACCTCCCACACATCCATTTTTAGGTAGTCATGCGAAAAGTAGATATTTGTCTATGTATTGTAAAATTGCAATATATTTACAGTTTGTTAACTACCATCCTTTTTGTATGTTTCAGTGCCATTTGTGGGGACGAGAAGAACATAAGCCACAAAATATTCATTGGTTATGTTATTTCGATGTAAAAATGGAATTGAACAAATCAGTGTCACTTCATTCTCCACACATGTTAACGGACCTATATGGGAACTTGTACAGAAATCTATTGACATCGCACGAAAGCTGTTTTACACTTAGGGCCTTAGTGGCTCAGTTGGCCTCCCGTAAAGGGACATTGCTAGTCTACTGGCCTGCTAAGTCCCAAGGTGTGAGACCGTACCAAAATAATGCAGCCAAGAACGTTAGGGAGATGAACTACTTAATGATACGGAGCGGAGGTATCATAATGAGTAATGATAATTTAATTGTGGCTTTTGTCTGACCTTTTCTGTAAATGTTGCAAATGTTTTAAATAATGAATGTGTAATGTTCACCTAGGACCTAGACTCTTTCGTTTAATAAACTCTACCGAACATGTTCGTTATGAATATAGTCTCAAAAAGCCTCTTGACACCAATTTTGTTAAATTGATTCTTGCTGCATTCAAGCATTGCTTTCATCAAATTTATACAACGCCTAATTAGATACTTTCTTTGTGTGTGTTGATGTGCCGCAAGCCGCAACCAAATCATGCACTCTCTGTAAAGACTTTAATTATATATTCTTGTACCTCTGTATGATTATGATTGCATATTACTATGTACATAAGTACATACAATATTTATAGGGAGCCGAGCATAATATTAGTCAAAATTTGCAGCACATTGTTATTTGGGTTAGGTAATCGTAGTAAAGTAATAGTAACGTCTATATATATAACGTCTATATTATCTATGTATCTATGCTATGATACGAATACTCTGCGAAAATGCATATACATACCATGCAAGTATGAATATATAGTTAGTAGTATAAAAGGGCTTCCTTTTCTAGGAACCAACAAAATATTAAAAAATGTGTAATTTTGTAAACATGCATCTCTTAAAGTACTTGGATCAGGATGTGATGATATGAAACATGTTATTATTATACAAGACGTAAGTACTAACAAGTCCGCTAGTGAGTACCAAGTACCTATTCAGGAGTTGAGGCTGCACTGCAACTAACTGCAAAATGCACATATTTATTATGATGTTAGGGCCTATAGAATGTTACATGAATTATGCAGAAGTCGACAAAATGTTAAATCCGTCAGCTTAAACTAAATAATTTTATACGTCCATAATGAACTTTTACCATGAAGACAATAAATTATTAAGAATTTATTTTAGCGTTAATAATTTCCATGTCTTTATTTCATACTTACAGTAAATGTATTCTCTTTTGACACAGCAATCTTGATATCAAGTAATTAAATTTGTCAATAAAACCGATATCAATGACTTAAACAAATGCTCATATTATAG
>JABASD010003738.1:0-18420 GCA_019776165.1 Pogonognathellus flavescens | reverse complement strand
TTGGTCGATTATCTTGTGTCAGACCTCGGCTGGCCCGGCCCCAAAGGGGCCCGGCCCTGAGAATCTTCCTCACCTATTCTCCCCATCGTTACGGTACTGCTAATGGTACTAACCAGGAAACCAAAAACTCATGGGTTTTTCAAATGGTTTTTTTTACAATATCTCTATTTCTAGACATTATAGAGAAAAAACCCATCGGGTTTTTTAATCTCCATACGAAGCTTTATCTAAAAGCAGGAGAAACCCAGTAAAACCTACTATTATAACAGGGATAAACCCGTAACCCATGGGTTTTGGGTATTTGGTTTCCTGGTACTAACCAATGCTGTTCAGAGTCAGCACTTCCACACTTATTGTGATTTCATACGACAGTAATACGAACTCTTCAGCCGATATATATTTTGCGACATTGAACAGTAAAAGTAATGATCATGTTATTATGAAGTTAGATAAACTGTGTAACGCGAGGACCTGTAAACTATTAATGAAAGTCTGCAAAACCAAAAGCTTTACAATTTACCTAACATGAAACCTGGGCGAATAGATTATAGATATGCAATTACCATAAAAAATTCATTTTCTTTGTATTCACATCGCTGTGTCTATGAATTTCTTTTGTAATAAAAGGATCAAGAATTGAATTGATATTAAAAAATATGTACATAATGTAAGAATATAACTATGCTAAAAAATAGTAGCAGAGCAATCGATTTTAATTTGCCAATGCTGATTAATGCCACAAAAAAACGAAACCGTTACAGAAGCTATTAAGCTAATCATAGGCGTCGGAAGATGTTTGGTAGTGTGGGGACATAATTTTGTGAATATACTAAATTAGCATAATTTTCGCGCGTAGCGCGAATTTGTTTTAGAAATATTCGTTCATTATAGTGCAGAAAATGCATTTTTTGGAGAAATTGACGTAAAAAATGTTTAATTTGCCTTTTTTCATTGAGAAAAATCAACTTATTTCGAAATTTCTGTGGTGGACATTTATTAGCAATGTCCCCACGGTCAAATTTCTGTGGGGACATTGTCCCGATGTCCCCACGGTTCCGACGCCTATGAAGCTAATAAAGGATAAAAACTATTTCATTAACTTTAGTTACTACTACTAATTCCTTTAGTTTAATTACTTTAGTAGGGCTCAAATTTTTCTCTTAGTGTTCCCTCGAGCATCGTAACTATCAATCGTAATTACCCTTTGTGAAAATTTCATTTATTAGAGAACTATTACAAGGCTAACTTTTTTATATAATAAGACTGAATTCAAGGATGATAACTAAAATAAGGAAATTCAGAAGTAATTTAGATAAAGAAACAAAATTTTGGCCAAAATTATGTGCCTACCAAAACTATTTTGGAATAATGTGCTTTATGCGGTTGATCAATGTTTAGAATGAACAACCAAACTATTCATATAAGAATTAAATTAAATATATTAAATTAAATGCGTGAAATATTATCATTTATGCTTATCTTCAAGAAAGAAAAATAATCGAATTTAATATTTCCGAATTTATTTATTTAGTGTAAGGTTTTATCACATTTTTATTTACAAGTGATTTTATAATACCCGAGCATTAAAATACATTTTTTAATTATTCTAATCTTCCGAATTGTGCCAAGATTTCAATTACAGTCTATTTAACCTAGATAAATTATATTAAATTTATATTTTTGATTTTATCGTAAGTACTGGTCAATTTCCCCAGTCTCACTAACAAAACCGCTGTCAAACAAGAAGATCGTATCCTACATCACTTTACATCATCTTTGCAAAAAGTTCAACAATTTGAATACCTTATTTTATCTTTGGCGCTTATACAACCCACACAACTACCGAAAAAGCCTCTGTCTCCGTAGAGCAAGCGGCTTCACCAGGAAAATATACTGATTAATAAATACACTTTTCATAACCATCGTGTGTGTCGTAACTTCTAGTATTGAAGATATTTGTAAAAAATAGAATGAAGCCATACCATTGGTTCACACTGCTAATTTCATAAATATCAAACATATGTACATATTATTTTAATTTTCAATAAAAAGGAACATTTTACACAACCATAAAATGATAGATGAAATAAAATAAAACGTGTTATTCACTTCCGGCAATTCAATTGAAAGAAATATTTCCAATTTAAAATATAATAAAATATGGGCAATAAATTATATCGGAATATCTTATCAAGATTGAGACTTTGAAGAGTAGTCCGCAAATGCTGCTGTTTATATTTTCTTGTTGAAACTAAAACATTAAATTGAACTATCAAATTTAAGTTTTCCCCTTTTTACCACTCATTGTTCTCTTTTATATTAGCCTAAAAATAATATAACTACAAATGTATATTTTCCTTTAACCTGTTGTATCTTGACTTTAATAATTATAGTAGCAATATAATAACCTAATAAAGATGCTTTGTTGTACTTATTGGAATGCATGATGGGTTTTGCAGTTCACACCCCAAAATAATTTGAAATTAACATAATAACGTTTCCACAATCGAGATTCGAGTAATTAAATTTTCATTTCTCAACATAATTGCTTTTTTTCAAGAAAGTGATGGCCCGAATTAAAGAATGGCGACAGATCAACTTCCAGGATATGTCGCTAGTTCTCTTTAACCCTAACAATTTGTCATACAAAGAGCCCAAAAGCAAAAAAGCGTTGTTTTCACCTAATTTACATTTTTTGCTATTAGGTACCTGGCAAGTTGTAACAAGGCATAAAAGGCAAACAATTCGTTTGTTTAATTTTTTGTTTTATATTGATATACATAAAAATGAATATTATATAATATTTATTTATACATTGATACTTAAATGTAATGTAATTACGATTGTAGCAATAACGAAAGCGACTAGCTCAGCAATATATTCAGTATGGAATTCGAAAAATTTCCTTGGGAACGCCACCCCCCTTCGGGGCTGGAGCTTGTCTAGATTCCATTTCTTCAAACTAAACCCCGCTTTTTCACTCGAGTTCCATATTTTGGCAATGTCCCCTTCGAGGACGAAGCTAAGTTTTCAAATTTTCCTGGAAACCTGGGTTACCAGGTTTTAAAACCAATTCCATTACTTCAACCAAGGCGTTCCAAGCTTATATAAACAACAACAGTTTTGTAGCGACTGCTTTGACATCCGTAAGAAAATGTTTCCCACAGTTTAAATCAATCGTCCGGAAAATCCATTCATTGAAGCATATCAGTATACTAGGAGTTGAAAAGTACATGCAGTGCATTCA
This sequence comes from Pogonognathellus flavescens, assembly GCA_019776165.1. Classification (NCBI taxonomy): domain Eukaryota; kingdom Metazoa; phylum Arthropoda; class Collembola; order Entomobryomorpha; family Tomoceridae; genus Pogonognathellus; species Pogonognathellus flavescens. The sequence continues at coordinate 15,173 of JABASD010003738.1, read as the reverse complement.
TAACATATTGAAAATTAAAATACATTATGTTCGATGTTTGAGAACCAAAACCGGCGCGGAGAAAATAATTATTGCGCTAACGTTTCATTTATAATTAATTGTGTGAACAATTGTATCATTAGTACTACCACGCTAATGAAATGTGTTATTGAAGAAGGTAATTGAACTTACAGGCATTAAAAATACAGAGAGGCTAAATTGAGACGTTACTAACGAAGAATAGGGAGTTCTAATACCCCTATCTCACACATCAAAGCATGCAAACTTTGCATCTTTTAAAAGGGACATGCAATACCTTTGCATCCCAATGACCTTTCACTTATGTTTATCAAGGTAAGTGAAGCTCATCTCGGCAACACTATCAGCAAAATTTCAAACAATATGGTAATTCAAAACAAAAAGTTTGCTTGGACTTTCCAGCTATACACGAAGACGTATTATATAAAAATGCTATCACTGTTATTCGAAAGGAAAAAAGCGTATGGATAATGACGCAATAAAAGGCACACTAAAAGGCATTGTGCAAAAGAAAAGTGAGAATTTACTCTTCTCATTTATTTAATATATTGCTCTTTACTTGCTGTAGCGCAAAATTGACAAAACATTCTTACCGATTTGCAATTTTTTGATCCGACAGGGAAAGCGTGTTCATTTTGCAAGTCGAAATTCCACTTTAAAAAAGCTGTAAGATATATTAATCGCTGCTCCGATAATGACATATTTCGATGGAGATAAATACTTGGACAGATCAATCAATCTTCAAATCGAGACAAATACAGTAAGACGAATGAAACGTATACTAACGGAAGACACTTGGCCCGGAAGCGCTTAATATATCACGAGTTTCCTTTTTTACGGATAATGTGACAACATAAATATATTTTAAATATTGCAAATAAAAATCTAGTTTCTTAAATTGTGCATTCTACGATTTTAGAAATGATCAACAAGTCCCACATGGTAGATACACCACTCTACCAATTCCTACCCAAAAACCAATACGCGGAAATACAAGGAAAAATTAGATATACCTATTCTTGCCTTAACCAGTGTCGGGTATTTTAAAAAGTCCGATATCGCAGATGATTATTTCTCTGTCAAATGGACTCTCAAGCAATGTGCTGAAAACAGTCGTAGACAAACTGTATTAGCAACAAAAGTGAATATTGAAATGTTCACTGAGTATTATTGCCATAAATATTGATACCTACAACATTATTTAGGCCTTCCGATCTTTCCTCTTTGTAATGCCGTCAGCATTCTCACAACATAATACAAAAGTCGGCCAAATTTTTTGTTTTCTTTTTATCGCACGATTACAAAACTTTATCAATGAAGCAGTTGAGTCAAGCTCATAAATTGTGAGTAGAAAAATGATGGCGTCGACGTACGACCCCATCATTTTGCCTTTGGTTTGCTAGACAGCAGTGAATAGTTTTCTTAATATGTTAGAGGAAATACGTAAAGACTTAAGTCAATTTATCCTATCTCATCCTCTCTTCCCATGGAAGAAGGAGAGATGTTGCTTTTTCTATAGAGTCAATGAGTGAATCGATTTTTTTGAGATACAAATTAAATACCAGCCGTAGGAAAACTGAGGCTATGATTGTTCTACTCTACTTTCTAATCATTAAACGCCACTTCAGTTTTGTAATTACAAAACTCGATTCACTAATAAATATGAAAAGTTGAAGATGTTTCTTTTGTTGTCATCAAATTGCAGAAAAGTCAGCGCGGCATTTGACAAAACCCTCTTAGTGTATTAAAAGTAGAAGCCGGCAGTGCATTACTCGGAATTGAGTCTTACAGAACTTACAATTAGACTACATTTTTATTTATGCAAATTTATTTTTAAAAGGAATAGTTGCAAATATTCAACAACAGCAAGCATATAGATTATCTATAAGTAAAAAAAAACAGGAAATTTTAATATTTTCTCCAGTTTTTTAGTTTTAAGATTTACGCAATCAAATATTCGAGGTGAAAATCTAAACATCGCCATGTGATTTAATGTGATGTGAAAATGGGGAGCGGGTTGTAAACTCAGACAATCATTTTTCATGTGTTCCATCAAAAGGTAGTTTTCACATTTTTGTTTTAAAATTTTTGACATATGTTTGGACATATACATGTTAGTAAATATTTACAAAAAACCTAGTTTCTAAAATTGTACCATTTTAGAAATGATCAACACGTCCCACATTGTAGATACACCACTCTACCAATTCCTGCCCAAAAACACAAAACGAAGAATTAAGAGGAAAAATTAGAAATACCTATCCTTGCTTTCCCCACTGCAGGGTAATTTAAAAAGTCCGATATCGCAAATGATTTTTTTTCTGTCAAATAAACTCTCACACAATGTGCTGAAAACAGTCGTAGTGAAATTGTTGTACGTATCACCAATCAAAGTGAGTATTGAAATGTTCATTGAGTATTATTGTCATAAATAATGATACCTACAACATTATTTAGGCCTTCCCATCTTTCATCCTCTTTGTAATGTCGTCTGCATTCTCACAATTGTTCCTTTGAGTGATATATTTCATCAATCTTGTTTATGATAACGAACTTCAAAAACTCCGGAAAATAAGGTAAAACAGTAACTAATTTTTATTTTATTTTGGGCGAATATATCGGCTTTGTTCCTAGCTGACATATCTTTTCCCGGATTTATAATCAATTACAGTGGCCATATTTGGCTAACCAAAAATAGGATTGAGTTAAACAACTATTGCTCCAACGTTTCCCTTTTAGTAAATTATGTGAGCAACTGTATTATTAGAATTACCAAACAAAAGATTATATGCTTGAGAAAAAGAGCTTCCTGGAATTAACGCCGTTCGTTTACAATTCAACTATCAGTAATTTACAAAGCATGGAACCCATAGCAGATAAAGAATGTTCCTATTGCAAATTTCGTCATACAACACCACCAATTTAAATCTACAATGTAATACTCTTTCCGAAATTGTTTTTGTCTTGACTTTTGTTTCAAAAAAATCAAAATGGAGACTGGCTGATAAATACATGGTTGTGCCATTGCAATAAATAAATAATATTTTTAACTTTATTTTGCATCGAATTGTGCACCCTCAATTCGAATGTATTATTTTACACTTTATTTGTATAAAATAAAATGGTGGGAAAAAATAGAAAGCATTACAAAATTTTTCTATTTATTTAAATCATGTATGATTTTTTAATGAACAACAACAATTGAATTGTTTCCAACTCATACTAACATATAATGCAACAAGTAGCATCAAAAAGTTGAACGTATAACAATTTCGGTTGCAATTAGAATTTTTTTACCGCAATGAAAATTCCAAATAACTACCAAAAATTCAACCAAACACTGTATATAAAATGGGCAAAAATAAATTTCTTAAACAGATAAATAAGAAAAATATAAGAATCAGACAGTAACTACCTTACATATCTGAAACGATTTAACATACTATTAATTCAAGCATTTTCATGCGAGAGGTAAAAAATGGGAGTTATGTTTAAAACCACCACATCTTTTACAGTTTATTCGTCTCATGGAGTACAATTAATTTTCTATTCATAACATTAATTGCTTTAAAATCCTCTCCTAGGACAATAATAACTCATTTGAACATTTCCACATTTCAGACGTAGCAATGTGATATTTATTTATTTAATAGGATCATCCTCATAAAATTCTTCTATTGCAAAATCTCTACTTTTCTTGAAGTTTAAAAATGTGAATTCATGTTCAGTATATTTTCACATTGAATTAATTGAAATCGCAATGCAAATTAACGAAATATGGCGATTTAATTAGAATCACCACCAGTGCAGAAATAGCGGATTTATTTAAATTGGACCCTTCCATCATGATCAGAAGAAAATTGGACTCCTGACAGTGCTTCTATTTCAATACCATCCCGTTATTTATAATTTCAAGTTAATTTAGCGTGGAAGACGACAATTATGAGGCACTGTCATTAATAACAACCACGTTTTGCTACTTTCAAAACAATGCTTCGAAGGCGATAGAAGGCAACTACCCACAGGAATTGATTGACCTCCAGAAAGAAAGAAATAGCCCAATATCATTTCTGTTTTTCGAATCAGTATTACACAGAAACGTTTAACATTTTTACTGTCGTAATCGATAGGGCTTAATTGTAATACGAAATACCACTGTGGAACACGTCAATTAAATCAATGAAATTAAAACATTTTTAATATTTCAGTTGTGATATATTGTTCTTGAAGCCTGATACGAGTACTTCGCAGAAAAACAGTCGTCTGCACCCAAATATTTATACCACTTAAATTGGTGTGTAACTATAATAATGTTCACAGAATGGCAGCTGGTGTAAATAAGCTTCAACGGTAAAATGTTTGCAACCTCTTACTTTAATACGCACTGTAACTTTAACTATAGACTCATCTTATAACGAGACGGGTCGCAAAATAAGGTGAAATTGATTGTATATTTTATAAAGCTGAACCTAAAATACCATTATTAGATCCACACCAGCAAATGTAGCAGTCACACACTTTTACAATAAATCATACGGTACGTTTACCAACACGTGATTATATAATGTTATCATACTGGAAATATTAATAGCTGTCCATTTCTATACATAAGTGGAAGTATGTAATCTCCAAATTGCCCGGTTGGCGCAGGAGATTATATGGAACCGCCGATTGGTCGTGCCCAGACTTGGAAAAATCAATCATGGTTCGATATAAAATAAATGCGGCGGGATGAATTTAACTTGCAGCAACAGAAGACACTCCGCCCTGTTTGGATGTTTACTTCAAATTTTATGAGTTTGGTGGCAGCATAATTATTGAAATAAGGGAAAATTATGACAACATAAAACTAACATCATGTATCTATTTGACTTCAAGAAGTTTTGCAAGCCTTAACTTTGTGCATGTGTTACTGTTTCTATACCATTATGTATTACAACGAGACATGAAATCGACTATGAATTCGAATTGTTCCATCAACAAATATGTTTCTAATCGAAAACTTCGACAAAATTGACTCAGAATATGATCAACCGGCTAGGCTATATTATTAACCACGTTAGCGGCGACATAGTTAGTGTGCCACGCTCCATGGACATCAACCAGTATTATTTTCTGGTATCTAATGATATAGTGGATACAATTGATATAAATTAATAAGTGCCACCGAATAAATGTTTAAATTCGTATTTCGATTCGTAATTATCGAGTGACAATTCTAGTTCTATCACATCCTTTCCACTTGTATTTGCACACAGATGCATCAAGTTAATGGTTATCTAAACGGTATGAACCATATTATTAACTCCCAATACACGCTGTTTGTCCTAACCAAGAGTACTTTTTACATTGTCCAATGGGACACTTATAGAATTGAACATCAAGTCCTACATGGCAGATATACCCACTCTACCAATTCTTGCCCGTAAAATAAAGGAGGAAAAACTGGAAATACCTATCCCTGCTTAAACCTCTACAGGTTCGATATCACAAATGATGATTCGTTTCAAACAATCAAGAGAAAATGCATATGAGGTACCAGGCTTTTAATTATTTCCTCAGACAAAAGAGAAATCAAACCATCAAAGGCATTGAATTCTCCTGCTGGTGATTTACCGTGGAGAATATTTTACCTCAAACAATCACCGTATAATGAAGCATTAAAACAAAAACCAATCCTTGGATTATGTAGTTTATAAGACAGTTTCTTAATTAAAAAGGCAAAGCTGCAATAATTATATTTGGATTTAAGTGTTGTTTCAAATCATACTGTGCCATGTACGGAAAGTGCGAAAAAAATTACCATTGCTATGATTATCACATTCACCAGAACTAATCGATAAACTAATTAATTTGTTACTTGGGTAAGCAAAAATGAAAGCAAGTTTTTACTGAACTATGGGCAAGAAACAATATTTTTACCAAATGCACTACCACACAATGCGCTAAAGCCAGTTCAAATGGTGTACATATTATTAATCAAAGTGACGAAAGAAATGTCCAGTGAGTATTGCAACAGATAATTATACCTAAATTATCTTTGAGGCACCATTCTCATTGTTATTACTGTTTGTAACTCCGTCTGCACTTTCATCACAGAATGCGCAGATCGGCTACATAAATTTGGTATAATCTCTAACACACGACTACGAATCTTTATCGATAAAACTACTTAATGTAAATAGTTTTTTACTTTATATAATTATATATTTATGGTCTTGAAATTGCAATGCCAAACAAGCTCTACGAGCATAGAAGTAAAACTTTGCGGTGGAGTCGCGTTTATAAATTAGAATACAAAAATCATAGTGTGGACTTTCAACAGGCACAAACATAGAAGTGACACGTCACTTCATCCACCGATAATCGAAACATTGAGATTTGCTAAACAGTGAAAGGCAAATCTTAATATCTTAATAATAGTTCAATTAGTTTTAGTTCCTTTTGATTGTTGCAATTGCACGTAATATTTCAAAACCTGAATCTGAAGTGGGGCAGTCACACATTTGCATTTTAAATCCTATTGTACGTATTGACCATAATTGCTTAGATTCTTTAATTTTCGACATCAGAGGTGACAATCATATTGCTTTTGCCTAATCATATAATTTATTCAGCACGGATTCAATTTCATTTAGGCAAATCGTCCAGAACAAAATTACAATTTTGCTAATAACGCCGGTAACATCAGCATACACTAAGATTTTTTATCCCTTGGATTTACTCAATGGACAGACTGAATTAATTACAACCTTAATTTATAAACCAGTTTATAATGTATGTAAGCTCCAACCTGCGGTTGGTTGCCACAGGGGGTAGTAATGGAGTCCTTTAATAATCAGTAATTAGTTAGCCTTCTTAATTACTACAAATGTCTACATTAATTATTAATTAATGTAGTCACTTGGTAAAATCACAGCATGGAAAAACATTTTTGCCAACATACATGGCTTTTGCCTCGCATATTAAAAAAAAATCAGCTCCCACATGGAAACCTCTTTCGGCAAATACTTTAAACCTTTTCAGATGCTTCCTTTCCTATAATCTGAAATGGCTTATAATAGACGAACTTTCAATGATAAGTTATGAAGTGCTTCAAATTATACATTTGCGTCTTAATGAATTATTTCCAAACACGGAACAGCCATTTGGTGGTCTCAATGCAATATTACTTGCAGATTTAATGCAAATGAAGCCTGTGTTTGTAAACTGGATATTTGATCAACTATAAATTATTTAGCAAACGAGCAAAGGCAGTTATTGCCAAATCCATTATTACGTATTTGCAATAACCTCAGGTTGTGTATCCAACCTAAAATTATCGTATAAATGATGAAGCATTTAATTAGGGAAAATCCAAAACCAAAATTGTGTACGTATCAATAATCTAATAAGAATGGAAGATTGAAATATTCATTAAGTATTGCCACAAATAATCATACATTAATAATTTGGCCACCATCTCACCTTTACGGTTTATATAATGCCTTCTGTATTCTCACCACAGAATACAAAAATTGCCTACATTTTGGTTTCGTAACTAGCACAGGTTTACGAATCTTTATCAAAGTGACTACTTCAAGTGAAATATTTTTATTTATTAGAGTTGGCAATAATATGCGGACAAATAAACCTAAACTGGGCTACTAATACGACAATGAATCGTTTATTACATTTAATGTTTATAATTATAAGTATGCCCGTAATTCTATACAACCCTCACGAGCATGCCTTGAAATTGAAATTCATACATTTCGAGTTGAAAAATGATGGCGTCTACTTCCGGGGCAAAATTTTAGTAGTAAATTCCCAAAGCAGAGAGTATCTATTTTTGCTAATATTCTAGAGGAATCAAATAAGCAAAGTCTCGTTACTTTAATTACTTATACAAAACTTATAGCAATAAAATATCGCTCATAAAGCATCTTACAGAAAAAATCATTGGCGAAGCTGACAAACTGATCCTTCCTACCCATAAACATGATTTTTTTTTACATTTACCATTGAAACCATATAATAAGCTAGAATATTATCATAAGGTTAAACTATTTCTTTCATTCTTGCCTGTCATATATCTACCTTTTTCCACCTGCAGCGTAGCAATATTGGAAGTGGTAATTTCAAATTTGTGAGACGGAGGAAAGTGATACAACTGGTTTTCTGCTTTACATCTAAACGGTTGTTAAATGCAAGTTAATTTTAAGTCTTTTTCTAAGCCAAACGTTTGTAAACCAAACGAACAGTAGGCTAATAAATTGTGCTAGCGTAAAACTATCTCTATACCTTTAATAACTAAGAGGGCCAACTGTCAGAGTCAAACTTGAAGTACACCAACAAAATAAATATTACTTATTGTCGTGAGTTGAAACTTGATAAAACCATTTGGCATTTGCGATAATGCCTATTTTCATTGAACCGGAAACTTTAAATACGCTAGGTCTTTTTATACCCAAAAGACTGGCATTTTCAGAAAATTTGACTCCAATTTGCAATAAACAGGCTTAGTAGTATCATTGTCATTTGATAGAAACAAAAAATTGACCAGAAAGCTAGCTCTTGTGTCATGAATGAGTGTACATTTTGAAATACTATATCTTCGCTATGGCATTGTCACCAGAAAATAATTGTACCTTTTGAATCCAAGCGACATCAGCATTAATACATTAAAAAATTAACATAGAATATCTTTTTAAGGTAGTATTGTATACAATTCAGAGAAAAGGTGCTGAGGAATGAACGTCAAGTAAAAGTGTTAAACTACTTAAATACGCCAATAACACCTATATCATATACCAAACAATTACTTATTTCGGTTGTAGATAATGAAAATACCTACCATATGACATAACATGTAAATCTGATAGCTTGAAAATGATCATTTAGTGGGAAGAATAATGAAATGCCCACCATTTAAATTAAAATTAACCTAATAATTATTCAGATACCGTGCGTCTTCATAAATTTAAATTGATTGCAGATTGGTCGTAGTCGTCGTTTCGTATTACATTCAAATTTGAGACATCGGCTGATGTGAAAAAGTATCTTGGTCCCAAGTCATCCATAGCAATTAAATTTGATCTTTTTTTAAAATCTTGATCCTTTTTATGAGAGCTTTTTAAGAGCAGCGAGTATCTGTAAGAATTTAAATAAATATGAGATTCCCACGTCTCTTGCGAAAAAAATAAGCGGTAACAATTTTGAGCAGGTGCGTACCCAAGATTGAAAGTTGGAAATGCAGTTTGAAATAACAAAATTTAGGCCACTTATAGTAATGTAAAATGAGGTCTCGGCGCTCCATATCGTTTAAAACGTTTTGTAGGATATTTTTTTAATAATAGAAACTTGGCATGTGGCAAAAGCCACAAAATATTAATTGAATGATAGTAAAAATCTGGGGTGCACCCAATAGTGCACTCCGCCTGGGTACGTGCATGATTCAGAAGGGTAATACAACTATTATGCAATTTAATTTTCTGAAATGATTTCTAATATAAATAAATAAATAAAAAAGATTATTTAAACATACCAATCTTTGACTGGAGTTTAATTGTCTTACGTAAAATATAACATTCATGGTTTGAAGACATTCTTAAGTAAAGATTTTTCTCAATTTCCTCACAATTCTTTTCATGGTGGTTATTTTCCAGGATCCAAGGGAGAAAGTAATTCTATGTAAAATTTAAACACACAGATTTATAAATCTTCATGGATTTAATGATTAAATTCAAAGCATTGACTGGGTAGAACTTCTACCCAGTAAATATTATAATTACTTCTACTTGATTATTATCTTATCTTGATTATATTATATATATTAAAAAAAATTGTCAATCAAATTATTAGTTTAGAATTAACATTAAAAACGTAATAATATAATTGAAATTAATAAAATATTTTATTTCTTACTGGATTAGATGTAACACAACAGAAAGATGCACCCGTTGCGTAGTACACAGTTGCACAGTGTGGCAATGATGCAAGTCAAATCAGATATGAATTTGCAAAATGGAGAATCATGCAGCGTATTATCGAACTATCATATTATGCTGTCGTGTAGATTTAGTCAACCAGTCTACATTTGCCACGAGTAACAGAAACTAAAGGTCTCCACGTCACCACAAATACATTTTGCGTTACTAATATTACTGCCACGTATCAGTGAATATTGTAAGTTGAACTAGAGTACTCGCATATGACGACTCCTGGCAGTTTCCCAAAGCAGGGTTTCCTGTTCACAATAATCGAAAATTGTAAAAATTCGACATGTTTAAATAATTTAAATATTTATTCTGGTTTTAATAATTTTAATTCGCGCGTGAGTGAGGATTAAAAAATATTCATAAATTCAAAAAATATATTCAAAAGTTTAGTATCAAAGAAATCGAAGTAATTGGACTGATGATTGGTGCGAGAGGAACCATTCCTACATTTTTCGACAACTTCAGAAAACGATTTAAGCTTCCAAATGATTAAATAACAAAAATAGTCATAAATGTGCTGTTAGAATCCTGCAATATCCTACCCTACACAAACATTTATATAATTTTTCCAATTAATTTATTCCCTAAGTTTAATTATTTAATTATTTTTTAAACCTTTAGTAATATCTCGTTAATATATTTTGTAATGTATCATAATATTGTTATTGTTTATCTACCGTGATAATTAGCAATCAGAAAGTTTGTGATAGTGTTTCATATAAACAAATGACATTTCTCCCTCTTTCTCTCTTAAAACTATAATTTACTTTATTAGAAATTCGAAACCGTTGATTTTCATAATACTACAATAAATATACACAATACTCTGATATCGACAGGTCTGCATTTGTATATTGTTAAGAAGCCTTATGCATAGACAAGGGCGTAACTACGTAAGGGCTCAACATCATTGAGCCCCCCTCCCAAATTTGGGAAAAATAGGGTTGTCAGACAAAATAAGAAAAGCCGCCGCAAATTTAGACTTTTTCAGGCTTTCAGCCCCCTAAACGATTTGAGTCTACCCCCATAAAAAATTTCTAGATACGCCCGTGGATAGATATTGTGGCTTTGTGACTCACAATTTGTGAGACTGTATTAAACAACGCTGTGCAGACTGAAGAGTCAGCACTGATTGCGACTTGCAGTACTACTAACCCTTCAGCCGATATATATTTTTACGACATCAGTAGTGATCATAATATTATAAAGTTAGATGAACAATGCAACTGGAGGACCTGTAAACTATTAATGGAAGTTTGCAAAACCGAGAGATTTACAATTGAATAAGCATGAAATATGGGATAATAGATACTCAATTATTATAAACTATATGTGCATTTTATATTTATAATGCATATCGCTGTGTCCATGAATTTCGTTTGTAATAAAAGGATTGAAAAATGATCTGGCAGTAAACAAATATGTACCTAATATGCCTTTGCTAATAATTAGTAGCAGAGCGAACGTTTTTAATTTGTCACTGATTAATGGTCTAAGAAACACGAAACCTTTAACGAAACCCTATATTAAAAAAAGAGGGGAAAAAAGATTCCACTTATCGAAAGTTATTTATGTTTAGTTTCAAAGATTATATAATACATATGCATAAGCAATATAATATACTCGTTTCGAAGCGTACACAAATTCAACGTAATGTCAGTTCCACAATCCACAAAATACGTAAATACAATTACTAATAATTTTATGTATCATTTAGACAAGCTTTTGCCTGTCTCATCAATAGCATTTAATTTAAGATGTGACTCTTATAGTAGTAGTAGTATCGTATTTATTGACTGTTTCTTTTAATCATCTACAATCATATCAATTTAATGCTGGAATTATCAAGAGTAAAACATTAATTGCATTTAGTAGTAGTAGTAGTAGTATCGTATTTATTGACTGTTTCTTTTAATCATCTACAATCATATCAATTTAATGCTGGAATTATCAAGAGTAAAACATTAATTGCATTATTATTATTTACACATTATCTATACTTCCTTTGATCAAACATCGTTGTGTTACAATTTCTCAATCCTTCGGTTAGCAATCACCCTCACAAAATGACTTAATTAATATAAAACTTAACTTAAGGTTCTAAAATTGAATTTCTTATTCGTATCGTTATTTTCCAAAACTTATATATACTTAATGCTAATTGCGGGCTGAGATTTAAGAACGTTAACATAAAGTTATTATTAGAAATGACAGAGTTTCTTAGCGATTCTGGTAAATATTCATTCCTTGCGCCTGTATAAGGTGTGCATTTGTACATAATATGATAGAAGTCTTCTATTTCATTCGTATCACAAATATCACAATTTTGGTACCTTCCTATCCTTGAGCCCCTTAACCAATAAGATTTTCTATTGATAGTTAAATAATTTAGATTCATTCTTAGTTGTGTAATTACCCTTGTCACAGACCATGCCACATTATAGTTCAAATGTGGTTCCATACCTATTTTTTGCTTAATTTTACTGTACAAACAAGTATTATGGGCATTCATAGCAGCAATATTATTAATACAAAAATTTTCATTTCGTTTATGAATTAGTTTCTGGATTTGTTTTTTGTCAAAACATTTACTATTCAGTATATGGAGCATATTTCTTTCCTCTAGAAAATGTTTTACCTGCAGAAACCAACATCTATTTAAATACCGATTATCATTTACATTAGAAATCCCTTCCTCAAAGCAGTCTCGGATTAGCGTACCTGGGGGTTTCTTTTTAATTCTTAGGATAAAATTTAAAATAAGCTTTTCAAGAAAAAAGTCGACAGGCAGAGCATTTGTTTCTAAATATATTTTCCACCTCGGGGTTTCATTTGGGAGATACAACAGTCGTCGTAAAAATCGCACCTGTAATGCACGGAACTCTTGAATGTATTTGATTCCCCAGATTGGCCCCGCGTAGAATAACACGGACCTGACGAGTGCATTAAAAAGTTTTTCTTGAGTTTTAAAAGAGTTCGCTCTTGACTTCGCTAGAAGTGAAAGTAACTTTGCCATTGCCGAATTTGCTGCGTCCATGAATCCATTTTTGGTATTTCCAAACAATCCGTTGTAATAGAATTTCACTCCGAGGTACGTATATGAATTTACAATTTCAATCTTATTGCTTCCCCACTTAAATTGCATTCTTGCAAGCTTGATTCCTTTTCTGAAGACTATAACTTTGGTTTTTTCTAAGTTGACGTTCAACTTGTTTGCTTCAAAAAACTCTTTAACTTTATCTATCTTTTTTTGCAAGTCTTCTTGCGTTTGAGCCACCATGACGATATCGTCCGCGAAGAGGAGCATGTTAATTTCCCAGTTTCCTAGTTTAATACCTGGAGCAACTCCATTTAACCCTTCTACGATGTCATTTATGAAGAGATTGAAGAGCTTCGGGCTTAAGATCTCCCCTTGCAGAACTGAGTTTGTGATAGAGAATTTTTCTGTAGTTCCGTCTGGTAATCGAACTTGAGCTGCTGCATTACTGTATAGCATTTGAATGGTGCTTAAGAACTTTGTGCTAATTCCTACAGTATTGTACAATTTGTTCCACAGTAGGTCATGGTTCACGACGTCAAAAGCTTGAGCTAAATCGATGTAGATGGCGTACAGCTTGCCACTTTTTTGTTTTAGACATTTTTGAATTATAGAGTTAAGGATGAAGATTTGGTCTTCGCAACCTGTATTTTTTTTAAAGCCTGCTTGGAATTGAGTAATTTTGTTTTCCTTTTCGCACCAGCTATCCAGTCGATTTGCTAATATTGTGGTGTATAACTTTGTGATCGTATTCACCAGTGATATTGGGCGATAGTTTTTTGCTAGGTTGGGGTCTCCCTTTTTGAAAATGGGGATAATTGCAACTTCACTCCAAGCGCTTGGCATTTTAGTAGGGTTGTCATAAATTTGATTGAAAATGGTAAGGAGTTCGCTTTTAGCACTAAGGTGAAAATTCTTCCAAATTTCATTAGGGATTCCATCTGTTCCGCATGCTTTTCCATTGGCGATTTTTTTAATTGCCAAGTTCAATTCGAACATATTTATGGGGTCGTCCAGTTGGGCTATTACTCTATCTTGAAAATTTGTATGCGTCGTAGTAAGTTGTCTTTTTGAAAAGATAGCTTCGTAGTGCTGCTTCCATTCATCGAGAGTGATTTCCCCGTAAAACTTTTTCTTGTCCCTGCTTCTGTATAGATTCACTGCTTCCCAAAAATGCTTTGAATTCGTTGAGCGGGTGATTTTTTCGTGTGTGTTTTTGAAGAAAAGTTGTTTTTTATCGTGTATCAACTCGGCAGTCCTTTTCTTTGCGCTAAGGAACGCAATTTTATTTTTGACGAAATTTTCAAAGTCGGAAGACGGATCAGATTTTTTAAATCTTCTGAGGCATTTGGATAGGAGTTTTTCTTCTGATTTTATCTCGTTGTCATACCACGGTGGCTTTTGCGATTGATTGTTATTTCGAATAGTAGTTGTAGTCGATAATCCGCACGCCTTTGCCGCTTTATAAATTGCATGACAAAGTGTGTCCAGATTTAGGTTCGTCTTTCTTCATTTGTGCGTAGATGTCACGGAAACACCGTTGGAATGTGAATTTCTCTTTTGGGTCCCATTGTATTTTGTTTGTTCTTTTCTGTAAGTATATAAACCAAAAGCATCAATTTGGGCACAATTCAAAAGAAACGATTGCGGTATCATTGGGGGTATATAAACAAAATAAATGGATTTGGTAACTGTTTGAAAATATAAACCAAAAAAATTGATTTGGTACTTTTGGGAGTATATAAAATAAAGAAACATATTCGGTACTTTTGGTAATATGTTGGTAGTATATCGATTGGTACCCTTTTGAGAATATAAACCAACTTAAACCAAATCCTATTACTAACAAAGCCACGCAATTTTTTTTGTATTTGGATTAGACATGCGGCAAAAACTTTACTGAAAACCTGATGGCATCCATTTGCCTACCCAAGACATTGCTTGGCGTGTTAATTCTTCGTTATTGACCTACAATCGTTTCCAGCAACATTCAAGAAAGCAAATGTTAACGTCAATGGTGGATTTTGGTGTAGCTTAAAATACAAAGATCGCATAAACGGTCATTCTCAGCATATTAAGTAGCGCAAGCTACTTTAAAGCTACTTTATAATAATGGTGTATACGTCTGTCCGTCCGTC